>CM042388.1:43788352-43851140 GCA_023634145.1 Thymallus thymallus
CAGGGAGAACACTGTAAGAATGGCCAATGTTTTGAGTTCTTTCGCTGTACATTAAAAAAGTGCCGAACAAATAGTTATATTGACTTACAGATTTCCTCTTATACGCTTGTCGTCCCCTTATGCCATAGTTTGTACATCTCAATTGTCAGCAGAAAACACATTTGTTTAAGCAAGGCAGTAATTGAACTGTTTTGCTGCCAGACAAGGCTCCGCTGATAGCCAGGTGTAGCAGTGGTAAGGTGTTGGTACTCCCAATCACAGCCGGTTGTGATACAGTCTGGATTCAAACCAGGTTGTCTGTAGTGACGCCTCTAGCTCTGACATGCAGCACTTCAGCAAGCCCATTTAACACCATAGCCTGATGAATTTGCATTCATTTGGATTTCGGCACAAATGACAACGTGACACTGACTTGACCATGGATTGATGTTTCAGCATTGTCTCAAGGAAGATTTCGGTGTTCAACTACCCATGTGTGACGTGCACACGCAGTATCAAGACTGCTAGAGTTAGCAATATCCACCGTCATCGTACTGACGATGCCTGAGCTGTATTGTATAGTATAATAGGTAGACAGGGTGGCATTGACATTGACTAAGTTGATTTCTTATCAGTGAGTGTCAAGTTGTGTTGGTTCGTTGTAGCGGACACCTGCCTTATGCAATTGTCCTCATGCACGGTTGCATCCTCCAAATACACCATAATGTCACCAAGTCAACATATACTGCAACACAGGGCACACACAGGCAGGATGGTGGACATTGTTTTCTGAAAAAAGCAATGTTCCAACTCAACCTGAACAGCATAAGAGTGCACTGGAACATCCCACTGTGCATCATGAATGCAGTGAGCCAGCAGAAGGTCATGTAGGATTTAGGCAGCCATATTGAACTAGCCATGAATCAAGGCTCACTTCTAAATGATAAGGTGACTTATTTAACCTCTATGGGATCGGTGTCCCTTATTTTTTATTTATTTTTTATTTCACCTTTATTTAACCAGGTGGGCCAGTTAAGTAAGTTCAGTAAGTTCTCATTTACAACTGCGACCTGGCCAAGACAAAACAAAGCAGTGCAACAAAAAAGCAACACAGAGTTACACATGAGAATAAACAAACGTACAGTCAATAACACAATAGAGAATCTATATAGAGAGTGTGCAAATGTAGTGCAAAAGGCAGTAAGGTTAGGAAGGTAGGACAATAAATAGGCCATAGTGGTGAAATAAATTACAGATTAGCATTAACACTGGAGTGATAGCTGTGCAAATGATGATGTGCAAATAGAGATACTGGGGTGCAAAATTAGCTAAAATAATAAATATGGGGATGAGGTAGTAGGGTGGGCTATTTACAGATGGGCTATACACAGGTGCAGTGATCGATAAGCAGCTCTAACAGCTGATGCTTAAAGTTAGTGAGGGAGATAGGAACCTCTAGCTTCAAGGATTTTTGCAGTTCGTTCCAGTCATTGGCAGCAGAGAACTGGAAGGAATGGCGGCCAAAGGAGGTGTTGGCTTTGGGGGTGACCAGTGAAATATACCTGCTGGAGCGCATGCTACGGGTGGGTGTTGCTATGGTGACCAGCGAGCTGAGATAAGGCGAGGATTTACCTAGTAAAGAATGTTAGATGACCTTGAGCCAGTGGGTTTGGCGACGAATATGTAGTGAGGGCCAGCCAACGAGAGCATACAGGTCGCAGTGGTGGGTAGTATATGGGGCTTTGGTAACAAAACGGATGGCACTGTGATAGACTACGTCCAATTTACTGAGTAGAGTGTTGGAGGCTATTTTGTAAATGACATCGCCGAAGTCAAGGATTGGTAGGATAGTTAGTTTTACAAGGGCATGTTTGGCAACATGAGTGAAGGAGGCTTTGTTGCGAAATACGGGACGGTTGCTGCTCAATATGTGATATGTGACTAGAATGATGTTGTAAACAACAGCCAATTTTCCGGGACATAGACATAACTTATATGGGTAGAAAGCTTAAATTATTTTTACAGTAGCTATTACAGCACCTCTGAAGATAAATAATGTACTTACGTTCAGTAATCTTGCTCTGATTTGTCATCATGAGGGTCCCAGAGATATATTGCAGTGTAGTTTTGTTTGAAAAATGTATTTTTATATTCAAATGTAGGAACTGGGTTCTACAGTTTGACCTCTGGCTCCAAACCCACCCCGCCCGACCATCTAGATGTGTGAAGGTTAGTGTATTTTCTGTAGGGAAGCTAATGATCCATCATGTATGACATGCTTGGGAGTGTGCAAACTTACACGTTGTATTACCACAGCATTGTTGTATATTCTCTATAGTTAGGTACTTGAAAACCAATTCGGCACATGTGTAGTGATGTAATTCTTCACTGGATCAGTCTGAAACTTTGCACACACACTGCTGCCATCTGGTGGATAACATCTAAATTATGCAACAACAAAAATGATCAGAAACGCATGTTTTTTTTGTTTGTATTATCTTTTACCAGATCTAATGTGTTATAGTCTCCTACATTAATTTCAAATTTCCACAAACTTCAAAGTGATTCCATTCAAATGATGTCAAGAATGTGCATATCCTTGCTTCAGTAAATGGGCAAGACAAAAGATGAAAGTGCCTTTGAACCGGGTATGGTAGTAGGTGCCAGGCGCACTGGTTTTAGTGTGTCAAGAACTGCAATACTGCTGGGTTTTTCAAGCTCAACAGTTTCCCGTGTGTTTCAAGAATGGTCCACCTCCCAAAGGTTATCCAGCTTGGCACAACTGTGGGAGGCATTGGAGTCAACATGGGCCAGCATCCCTGTGGAACGCTTTCGACACCTTGTAGAGTCCATGCCCCGATGAATTGAGGCTGTTCTGAGGGCAAAACTGGGTACAAGTCAATATTAGGAATGTGTGGCTGCTATCGTAATCGCGAGGTTCTGAACAAATAAATCCACTCTCTGTGTCTGATCCGACTTGTTTTACTTGGATCCAATTAGTTTACAATAGCCACAACACCAGAAAACATTTGTAACTGCATGTCTAACAGACAGTACCATACCCCACTAAATGAGAGCAAATTTGACTTGGAAAGACGTCTGTTAATCAGCTAACAACAAGTAAAGCTTACATTCATCATAAATATTCATAGTTGATTTCCACCTATTTGATCTCTGTGTTTACAGGTCTATATTTCCAAGATGCATTAAGATATCCAAATGCTGTTTTGGGGACTCTGTACTCCCAAAGTTGTTGACTGTTTTTGTGCTTGCCAGTTAGCTAGCAGTTCTCAGCTGTTAGCAGCAAATGGCTAGCGGTTTGTGACTGCCAATAAAAACGGATGACTACCATCATTCTTTCAAGTCATTACTGAATTATTTAATGTAACAAATCAAACATTAAACCTCGTAAACAAATCATGGTAATTAATTATTACCTCCTAAACAATTCATTTATTTGAATAATAAATGAATTTATTTATTTGAAACCAGTATTTAATCAACAAGCACTCACAATCTCACATCAGAATTGGAAGTTCATCCATTTTCTCAAGTGGCAAATTTTTATGTTGTTCCAAACAGTAAATTGATTAAGATTAAGTTTACTTATTAAC
Source organism: Thymallus thymallus (assembly GCA_023634145.1). NCBI lineage: Eukaryota > Metazoa > Chordata > Actinopteri > Salmoniformes > Salmonidae > Thymallus > Thymallus thymallus. The sequence continues at coordinate 43,791,946 of CM042388.1, forward strand.
TCCAAATGTTTAAGGTTAAGGTTACTTTTAGGCATTAAATTGAATTTTATTGGTCACATACACCTGTTTAGCAGATGTCATTGCGGGTGTAGAGAAATGCTTGTACAAAGTTTCCTAAGTGTTAGTCGCGATGCTGCCGTCTTCGTCGGCGTCATCTTCAACCTTGGCGCCAGAGACAGATGCTAACGTCTTCCATCCCCATCCACCATCTCCATCCCTGTCCACCATCTCCATCCCCATCCACAACGCAAAACTGAAACCTACTTGAAGGTAACAGCGCTCACGGTTGCAACGAGTGGCCGGTTTCCATGTAATCTCCCAACGTCCTCAGACATGGATGGACATCGAAAACTGACTTGGTGACCTGGCTGGCTTATTTACTGAAATGTGGCTATTTGATATTTGCGTTTAATTAAAGTTTTACGGTAATTTCAACCATTTTACCTTCTTATGTACAGTATGTATTTTATGTAGACCCTAAGGTGTGTGCAGTGTCTGTTTTCGTTGTGTTGTTAGACCGTCTTTACCCGCTCTTACGTCCTTATAACTAGGGCATAGGAAAGGTGAAACGAGTACAGAGTGCAGGAGAGGAGAGCACTGTCACATGGTACTCTGTAATGATTGAGCTCTGACATTGATTGAGCGTCCCTTCACAATGCTTGCCCGCTTCATATGTGTGCATTAAGTGTGTGTGTGTGTGTGTGTGTGTGTGCTCCTGTGTGTGTGCATCCGTGTGTCTGTGTTCATAGATTGTAAAAATCCCAGTCCCTTTGCGGCCGGCCTAACATTACTGCTACTGTATGTCCAGCCACGGCGGGATATAAAAAGGGTCTCACTTCACGCCACTCTTTCTTTGTTTACTCTCAACCCTTTGTTTTAGCTTCATTAATCCCTCTGCCTCAGTCAGGGTTCTCTCTCTCTCTCTCTCTCTCTCTCTCTCTCGCTCTCTCTCTCTCACCCTCTCTTGCTCCTTGTTCTCTTCCTGTGCTTGTCATCGGTGGCCCGGTCACTCTCTCCGCCGTACAGCCCCTGACATCCCTACGCTCTGATAATTACCCCCCTCCCTGTGTGTGTGTGTGTGTGTGTACATCTAGGCTGTAGGCTGGGGAGATTGTTGAGGGGCCAAGTTCAAGGGCACATGCTGGAAACCCAGACACATAAACAAGGAGAATGGTGTGAGAGTCTATAAAGACAGAAAGGTCAGCAGGAGGGCAGACTGTACACTAAACAGTCCCCATTACCTGCTCCTTTGTTTATATAAGAACCTACTGAAAACACTCCACATGGCCGGTATAGCTGAACCCTCCCAGAGGTTTGTCACGATGTGTGTGTATGTGTGTGCGTGTGTGTGTGTGTTGTGCAATCACATTCTTGCATGCCATGCTCTGGTTTTTAATTGGACAGTTTAGAGGGAAGTAAATAAACAAAGATATAGTATTCTTCTTGCTCGTCTTGGACGCTGGCCGATCGGGAGGCAGGATCGGAAAGTGGCCCCCCTCCACCTCTTCCCTTTCTCCTCTTCCGGATCATTCCCTCTATCAGATTCCCAGCGCGTTTTGGGTATTGATTGGAGGGGTCTGCATCTCGGCAGTAGAAAATGATGGTTTGGTGAAAGCTTAGAGGAGTGTTGGAGATAGAGGTGCTCTAGTATACATAAAGATGTAAAGAATGAAGGCATTCATTCAGGACAGACACACACACGCAAGCACACACACACACTCCCCTTTAACCCTTTCAAATCCAATCAGGCCTAATAGATTGGTTGGCAGTAGCAGCATATCACAATATCATTACCATCCCCTCAGTCTAACTCATAATCTTCTATTTCAGCCAACCCCCCCACCTCCGCCCCTCTCTGCCCTCTAACCCACATGCGAGGAGGCTCACACGCTACATCCCCCAGTTACCATGCCAGCAATGTGTGTGTGTGTGCGTGTGTGTGTGTGTGTGTGTGCGCCTGCATGTCTGCATGCACATCCCGTCAGATTTGCATGTGTGTGTTATCTATTTGAATAAATTGTGCTGGTTTATAACCCTGGTGATGTGGTACGGCCGGTGGTGCTAATTTACAGCCAGTCTAGTGTGTCCCCGGCTTGATGACACCATCTGAAGCATGTTGTCTAGATGACATTGAACCCTCCGTCCGCCCGGGGTAATTGTTTTATGCAAATGGGGAAATCCAAGGGTGACGTGTCGGAGCCCAGCCTCAGCCCAACCTCTCTCTCTCTGTGTGTCATTTGATTGAGGTTTGCTGTGACTTCTGCCAGCTAGTCAGCAGGCTACATAATAATGTGGAGTTATTATTATTATTGTTTATTTGTATTATTATTATTATTATATTCTAGGTGATTATGTGGTGTTGCCCTCAAGGCCTATATGGGAAGTGATTGTGTACCGGATTGGGAGAGAGAGAGTGGAAATTAAATGAGACACACAATACCAGTGGTAGCTGATGATATAAACACACACATGTCGTGATAGAAACATACTGTACATGCACATAACACACACATACACACACACACAATACACACTGAGAAACAAACACACTCTGACACCCTCAGATCGTTGAAAAAAGGCCAACCACTCACACGCGCTCACACACACTCTCACCCTTCATTCCTGTGCTATCTGGCTCCCTATCAGAAGGAAGAGGGTGTGATGTGGTCCAAGTCATAAATTTAATTTCATGCTGGATTTGCAGTGCTCATCTGAATTGCATGTGAGCACAGTCTGATGGGCCTACGTCTCAGCCCTGGAGATTCAGACACAGATGCTGCAGTCAACCTCACACACACACACACACACACACACACACACACACACACACAAACGCACACACAAGATGGACAAGATGGTGCAGACAGACACGGTAGCCCTGTTTCTACTTCCTAGCCAACTTTGAAGTATTATTATAGTGTTTTGTTATTTCTTGATTTCTTTGCTCAGAAAGTTTATTGTATTATTACCTACAGCTGAAAATAACTTTTGGACATTTGATCGGTGGTTACTTACCCGAAATTCGAGCAGATGCTGGAGAAGAGGAAGAAGAAGTGGGGCCCTAGTCAGACTCAGGCAGCATGCATACCATCCACCACTTCCAAGTAACTTCAAAACTGTAACTAGGCCACTCAGGAACATTCAGTGACGTCTTGGTAAGCAACTCCAGTGTATATTTGGCCTTGTGCTTTAGGTTATTGTCTTGTTAAAGGTGAACTTGTCTCACAGTGTCTGTTGGAAATCAGACTGAACAAGGGTTTCCTCTAGGATTATCCCTTTATTTTTATCTTGAAAAACACCCTTGCCGATGACAAGCACACCTATAACATGGCGCAGCCACCACCATGCTTGAAAATATGAAGAGTGGTACTCAGTGATTTGTTGTGTTGGATTTGCCCCAAACATAACACTTTGTATTCAGTTAATTTCTTTGCCACTTTTTTGGCAGTTTTACTTTAGTGTCTTACAGGATGCATGATTTGGAATATTTATATTCTGTACAGGCTTCCTTCTTTACACTCTGTCATTTAGGTTTGTCAGGTCCTGACTAGAAACTAGTCCTTTGTTTGTACGGTCAGGGCCTGACTAGAAAGTTCTAGTGGACTCCATGTTTAGTTTATTTTTGGTTCCCAATTAGAGGCAGTTAATTGATTCCCCACCTGTGTTGTGGGTTTTTGTGTTTGTGCATGTTGCACACCAGTTTCTTGGTTGCGTTCTCGCCTTTGTTATTTTTGTTATAACAAATAAAGCAATGTCTTGGTTCTACAGCTCTGCGCCTCGGGTCCTGTATTCTAGCCATGACAGAAAAACCCGCCACCACGGGACCGAGCAGGGCTGGACAGGGGAGGAACTCCTCGGCGAGATGGAGATTATTTCTCAGGGAGAGTACCTCCACTATTTAGCTCTGGAACTGGGATGGGAGGCCACGTCGGCAGTCCAAGATGCCGGCCCAAGCTACAGTCCAGAAAGACCCCCATACAACTTTTTTTGCAGGGGGCAATGGGGCCTGGCGGAGGGGCAAGAAGAGCCTCTGCTGCGACACTCGTGGAGGGGTCAGGAGAGAGCCGCTACAGGCTTGGGGGCAGGTGTCGGATGATGACGACGAGGGGCTCCTGTTCTCCAACTCGTGGTGGCTCGCGGATGACCCCCTACAGGGTCGGGATTGGCGGAGGAGAGAGGACGACTGGGGGAGTCCGGTACCTCCAGCGCCGGTTCCTAGTCTGGCACCATTAGTGCTGGTCTCCCGCACCAGGGTTCCAGTGCGGGTCCCAAGTCCGGTGTCTCCAGTGCCGGACCACTGCACCAGGGCTCCAGTGCCGGTCCGCCGCACCAGGGCTTCAGTGCGGGCCCCCAGTCCAGTAACTCCAGTGCCGGGCCCCGGCACAAGGGTTCCTCTGCCTGTTCCCAGCCCGGTACCTCCAGTGCGGGTCCCTAGTCTGGTACCTCTGATGCCGGATCCCAGCCCAGTACCTCCTATGCCAGATCCCAGCCCGGTACCGCCAGTGCCGGCGCCTCGCACTAGTGTCCTGGTGGCGATTCCCTGCCCGGTATCTTCAGTGCTGGTTCCCAGCCCGGTAGTTCCAGTGCCGGTCTCCAGCCCGGTTCCTCCAGTGCCGGCGCCTCGCACTAGAGTCCTGGTGGCGATCCCCAGCCCGTTAGCTCCAGTGCCGGTCCCCAGCCCGTTAGCTCCAGTGCCGGTTCCCAGCCCGGTGACCAGTCCTGCTCCGGGAGCGGAGCCTCCTGCTCTGGCTCCCAGTCCTGCGCCGGGGGCGGAGTCACCTGTTCATGTTGCACACCAGTTTGTGTTTGCGTTCTCTCCTTTGTTGTTTTGGAATATACAATAAAAGGAATGTCTTTATATTACGGCTCTGCTCCTCGTGTCCTGCCTACTCACCGGGACAAGGTTAGTATTGTGGAGTAACTACAATGTTGTTGATCCATCCTCATGGCCATTAAACTATGTAACTGCCTCATGGTGAAACACCTGAGCAGTTTCCTTCATGTGTCTTTGTTGCAGTGGATGGCTGCAAACGGAGAACACTGCAAATATACTGCAAGAAATGTGGCAAAGCATTTAACTTTTTGTCCTGAATACAAAGTGCTATGTTTGGGGCAAATACAATACAACACATCAAGCATAGTGGTGGCTGCATCATGTTATGGGTATGCTTATAATCCTTAAGGACTGGGGAGTATTTCATGATGAAAAAGAAAGACTGGAGCTAAGCACAGGCAAAATTCTAGAGGAAAACCTGGTTCAGTCTGCTTTCCACCAGATACTGGGATATTAATTCACCTTTCAGCAGGACAATAACCTAAAATACAACGCCAAATGTACACTGGAGTTGCTTACCAAGAAGACAGTGAATATTCCTGAATGGCCGAGTTAAAGTTTAGACTTAAATCTGCTTGAACATCTATGGCAAGACCTGAAAATGGTTGTCCAGCAATGATCAACAAACAATCATTTATTTATATACATTACCAGTCAAAAGTTAAGACACACCTACTCATTCAATTATATTTCTTTATGTTTACTATTTTCTACATTGTACAATATAGTGAAGACATTAAAACTTTTAAATAACACATATGGAATCATGTAGTAAGCAAAAAAGTGTTAAACAAATCAAAATATATTTTAGATTTTAGATTCTTCAAAGTAGCCACCCTTTGCCTTGATGACTGCTTGGCCCATGCTTGGCATTCTCTCAAACAGCTTCACCTGGAATGCTTTTCTAACAGCCTTGAAGGAGTTCCCACATATGCTGAGCACTTGTTGGCTGCTTTTTCTTCACTCTGTGGTCCAACTCATCCCAAACCATCTCAATTGGGTTGAGGTCAAGTGATCATGAAGGCCAGGTCATCTGATGCAGCACTCCATCACTCTCCTTCTTGGTCAAATAGCCCTTACACAGCCTGGAGGTGGGTTGGGTCATTGTCCTGTTGAAAAACAAACGATAGTCCCACTAAGTGCAAACAGATGGGATGGAGTATCTCTGCAGAATTCTGTGGTAGCCATGCTGGTTAAGTGTGCCTTGAATTCTAAATAAATCACTGACAGTGTCACCAGCAAAGCACCCCCACACCATAAATAATAAAAAAAAAAAATGTATTTAACCTTTATTTAACTAGGCAAGTCACACGTCACACCTCACAACATCACACCTCCTCCTCCATGATTCATGGTGGGAACCACACATGCAGAGATCATCCGTTCACCTACTCTGCGTCTCACAAAGGTTGGAACCAAAAATCTCAAATTTGGACTCATCAGACCAAAGGACAGATTTCCACTGGTCTAATGTCCATTGCTCTCTTCTTCTTATTGGTGTCCTTTAGTAGTGGTTTCTTTGCAGCAATTCAACCATGAATGCCTGATTCACCCAGTCTCCTCTGAACAGTTGATGTTGAGATGTGTCTCTTACTTGAACTCTGTGAAGCATACAGTATATTTGGGCTGCATTTTCTGAGGCTGGTAACTCTAATAAACTTGTGGCGGTCCTCATGAGAGCCTGTTTCATCATAACGCTTGATAGTTTTTGCGACTGTACTTGAAGGAACTGTCAGAGTTCTTTACATTTTCCGGATTGACTGACCTTCACGTCTTCAAGTCATTATGGACTCATTATCTCTGTGCTTATTTTAGCTGTTCTTTCCATAATAGGGACTTGGTGTTTTACTAAATAGGGCTATCTTCTGTATACCAATCCTACTTTGTCACAACACAACTGATTGGCTCAAACGCATTAAGAAGGAAAGCAAGGCACAATGCATTCCTGGTGAAGCTAGTTGAGAGAATGCCAAGAGTGTGCAAAGCTGTCATCAAGGAAAGGGTGGATATATTGAATAATCTAAAATCTAAAATAAATTTTGATTTGTTCAAAACAATTTTGGTTACTACATTATTCCATATGTGTAATTTCATAGTTTTGATGTCTTCACTATTATTCTACAATGTAGAAAACAGTAAATATAAAGAAAAACTATTGAATGAGTAGGTGTGTCCAAACGTTTGACTGGTAATGTATATATACAGTGCATTCTGAAAGTATTCAGACCCGTGCTGGTTAGCATCACTGCGTTGAATTTTGTTACGTTAAAGCCTTTTTCTAAAATGGATACAATTTTTATTTCCCCTTATCAGTCTACACAAAATACCCCATAATGACACAGCAAAAACAGTTTTTTAACAGTTTGCAAATGTTTTATTTAACCTTTATTTAACTAGGCAAGTCAATATTTTTACACATTTACAAAAGTATTTGCCTATGAGACTGGAAATTTAGCTTAGGTCCATCCTGATTTTCTTGATCATTCTTCAGATGTTTCTACAACTTGATTATAGTCAACCTGTGGTAAATTCAATTGATTGGACATTATTTGGAAAGTCACATACCGGTCCCACAGTTGACAGTACGTTTCAGAGCGAAAACCAAGCCATGAGGTCAAAGGAAATGTCCGTAGAGTTCCGAGACAGGATTGTGTCGAGGCACAGATCTGGGAAAGGGTACCAAAAAGTTTATTCAGCATCGAAGGTCCCCAAGGAAGAAGTTTGGAACCACCAAGAGTCTTCCTATAGCTGGCCGCCCGGCCAAACTAAGCAATCGAGGGAGAAGGGCGGTGATCAAGAACCAGATGGTCACTCTGACAGAACTCTAGAGTTCCTTTGTGGAGATGTAGAGCCTCCCAGAAGGACAACCATCTCTGCAGCACTCCACCAATCAGGCCTTTATGATAGAGTGGCCAGACGGAAGCCACTCCTCACTAAAAGTCACATTACAGCCCGCTTGGAGTTTGCCAAAAGGCACCTAAAGACTCTCAGATCATGAGAAACACGATTCTCTGGTCTGATGAAACCAATACTCTTTGGCCTGAATAACAAGCATCACATCTGGAGGAATCCTGGCACCATCCCTATGGTGAAGCATGGTGGTGGCAGCATTATACTGTGGGGATGTTTTTCAGCGGCAGGGACTGGTAGACTAGAAAAGATCAAGGGAAAGATGAACGGAGCAAAGTACAGAGAGATCCTTGATGAAAACCTGCTCCAGAGCACTCAGGACCTCAGACTGGGGCGAAGGTTCACCTTCCAACAGGACAACGACCCTAAGCACACATTCATGACAACACAGGAGTGGCTTTGGGACAAGTCTCTTCAAGATCGGACTTGAAATTGATCAAACATCTCTTCGAGAGACCTGAAAATAGCTGTGCAGCTATGCTCTCCATCCAACCTGACAGAGCTTGAGATGATCTGAAGAGAAGAATGGGAGAAACTCCCCAAATACAGGTGTGTCAAGCTTGTAGCGTCATACCCAAGAAGACTTGAGGCTGTAACCACTGCCAAACGTGCTTCAACAAAGTACTGAGTAAAGGGTCTGACTACTTATGTAAATGTGGGGTACTGTGTGTAGATGGATGATGAAAAAAAAACAATTCAATTAATTTTAGAATAATGCTGTAATATATATTATAATATATAATATATTCTGGACATTTCTCATTCTCGTATTTCATAATTTCTTTCTTTTTCACATTTGAATTATGTCCTTATTGGTTTGTGTTGTTTTCTATGCATCATTATTACTGCACTGTTGGCGCTTGAAAAAAAACAATTTAGCTGCAACTGTGATGACATCTACAAATCTGCGTACGCGACCAATAAACTTTGATTGGACACAGGCACAGAGCTCAATGTCATCAACTATCAAACACAAGGTGAAAGGTCACCAAACAGACCACTCTTTGAATTTGCCTTTTAACATTGATCTAAGGTCAGTTTCGATATTCACTAAGAATTATTAGCGGGAAGTTCAACTGATCCTAGGTCTGTTCATAAAACTTCTACATACCCTTAGCCCACTTTTTTTGTTTTACTCCACCTCCTGTCTCAGTGTACTTTCTTGATTGTGTGTGTGTGTGTGTGTTTGTGTGTGTATCTTTGTATATGTGCGTTGAACTCACAACTGTCCATTTAAACCCAGCGACTCGGCCGTCTCCTCCGTTTCTTAAGACTCTCCCATCTGGTCAATAATTTACTGTATGCTTACGCTTTTTGTTTGTTTCTTTTTATCAATCTCTTCAGTCTGTGAAGTGGAGTTACCGGGTTACAAGGCTCAGAGCAATTAAGGAAATGTACAGTTCAGAAGAGGTTCGGGGTTTCAGTAAGGCCCGTCAGACACACACAGAGAGCCTCATAAAACTATGAGTCATATTTTGCGCCCAGTAAAGTCACAGCGAATGGCCATGTCTAAGAAAAGGCAGCGTTGAGTGGTGGGCGTTGCCCAGTGAAATAATTTACTCTGCACTAACGGTAAACACTGTTAGTGGCATTAAGTTGATTGTTTAACTCTTCATGTGAAGAGTGTGATGTGTTGTTGAGGACAGGTGGAAGGAAAATACTAAAGGTGACATATTTCGTTTGTTAACTGATGTGAAGAACTAGACTAACATTTTAGATTCAAGCAAGTAAATAACAAGTTAATATGTGTTACGGAGCACAAGCAAATTCCAAGGTCTTCCAATGGGTAATCTTTGGGAAAAACAGCTCCCTAGGACAGTTGATATATCAAGTCCTCGCTCTCTGTGAGGGGAAAGGAACAGTTTGTCGTCTTAATTTCAACTACCAATCTTTGACTCAGCAGTACCTCAGGGTGCCTCGACCTTGACTCAGCAGTACCTCAGGGTGCCTCGACAGTGACTCAGCAGTATCTCAGGGTGCCTCGACAGTGACTCAGCAGTACCTCAGGGTGCCTCGACAGTGACTCAGCAGTACCTCAGGGTGCCTCGACAGTGACTCAGCAGTACCTCAGGGTGCCTCGACAGTGACTCAGCAGTACCTCAGGGTGCCTCGACAGTGACTCAGCAGTACCTCAGGGTGCCTCGACCTTGACTCAGCAGTACCTCAGGGTGCCTCGACAGTGACTCAGCAGTACCTCAGGGTTCCTCGACAGTGACTCAGCAGTACCTCAGGGTGCCTCGACAGTGACTCAGCAGTACCTCAGGGTTCCTCGACAGTGACTCAGCAGTACCTCAGGGTGCCTCGACAGTGACTCAGCAGTAACTCAGGGTGCCTCGACAGTGACTCAGCAGTAACTCAGGGTGCCTCGACAGTGACTTAGCAGTACCTCAGGGTGCCTCGACAGTGACTCAGCAGTACCTCAGGGTGCCTCGACAGTGACTCAGCAGTACCTCAGGGTGCCTCGACAGTGACTCAGCAGTACCTCAGGGTGCCTCGACAGTGACTCAGCAGTACCTCAGGGTGCCTCGACAGCTTTTAGCCTTTAGGAGGATGTCTTTTAGAGTCACTGACCTCCACTGGACAAGGACTTTCTTTCTTTCTTTCTTTCTTTCTTTCTTTCTTTCTTTCTTTCTTTCTTTCTTTCTTTCTTTCTTTCTTTCTTTCTATTGAGAGAGAGAGAGAGAGAGAGAGAGAGAGAGAGAGAGAGAGAGAGAGAGAGAGAGAGAGAGAGATAGAGACTAAACTAACCTTCAACAAGAAAAGCAACCGAAACAAGCACAGATGTAATTTCAACATGTGCAGAAAGACAAGGACAGTTTTTCTACACAGAGAGAGAGAGAGAGAGAGTATTGGGACAGTGACACATTTTTGGTTGTTTTGGTTCTTACTACATCACTTTGGATTTGAAATTATACAATGACTAAGACGTTAGAGCGCAGACTCTCAGGTCTAATTTGAGGGTATAAGCTTTTTACTTATTTTATTACTGTCCCAATACTTTTGGAACTCACCGTATATATAGTTATGTAGTGGTCCCAGTGACAGAGATACTCATCTAACCCTCAACAAGAAAAGCAACAGAAATAACCCACTCAACACAGACATAATTTCAATGTTGTTGTCAACTAACTATAAAAAAAGGTAACATGTCATTGGACTGAGGTTAAAAGTTTTGTGAAAAAATACATCAGTTTTCCACATGAATTCAGTGTGATCAAATTAAAATTTTTTGATGAAACGACATGGAAACAATGTTGACTCAACCAGTTTTTGCCCAGTGGGAAATCACTAAGCTTTGGGCCATTGAGAGATATGATAGGTATGAACACTCATCCTTGGGTCATTGAGAGATCTCAGGTGATCTCAGGTGATCTCAGGTGATACACAACTCTGAATGCCTTACCATTCCTCCTAAAACCCTCAAGGAGGAATGGAGTGAAAGTAGCGACAGACACACAAAACACACACACACATTTTCTCCCCCTGCCGCTAACCTCCGCCACACCATTCGGCCGATCTTTGAAAGGCGACGTCCCAGAATTCCTCAGGGCCCCTCATTAGGCCTTAGCTCCATCTCTCAAGGGGCTGATGGGTAAACTTTGGAGAGGTCACCTCCTTTCCTCTCCTCCCTCCCCTCCCCCATCCTTCCTTCCTCTCCTCCTCTGGTCCTGTCAGCGTGGAGTGTAAACAAGTAGAAAGGTTAGTGCTGTTTTCACCCGATGCTGTCCTCTCCCATTAGGGACAAAGAACAGTGAGCAGAACAGTGAGCTAGCAGCTTGATCTCTGCCAAAGAGGAACAGAGATAAACACTACCCGCCGTACACCCAGTTACAGTAAGAGGTGTGCTGAGAAGTTGTGCTGGTGTGCTAATGTGGTGCTGGATAGCATCACTGCATTGTATTAATTACCAAAGTTAGCGTATCAGATTGAGTAGGTTTTCGCTAGTAATGTGTACATTAAATTCCAGAAAATACACATTATGACTGGCTAGTCATATCTCAGCCAGATCGTTCAAAATTAGACACCTGTCCATGTCCTGAGGACGTCGGGAAATGCCTTCAAAACCGTCCACTAGGGGCAACAGTGATCCCAAGGTTGCATGTTCAATCCCAGTGGAAGTAAAATTTGTATTATTTTTTTTGTTTTAACCCTATTCCAAACCTTAACCCTTCGGCTAAACATAATTTTTAAACACTATCCAAAACCTTAACCATTAATTTCGAAATGTTACATTTGGGGAACGTTGAAAAACTGAACGATGCGTAGCAGGAGGAGGAACCCAGGGCGTCAAAAACAGTTTACAACTGTATGTTCGGAGAAACGTATAAACGTCAGAATCTGAAGTCAAATTGTTAAAAACATGAGATCTACCCTTTCTCGCCTCTTTCTCCTCAGTGCACTTCTCCCTTTGCAGTCTCCATTAATCTCTCTTCATTCTCTCTCTCTTTCTCTTCCTTTACCCTATTCCTCTCCTCACTTTCCACCCTCTCTCCTCCAGTAGTGGCTGATGTGTCTCAGAGTGTCCCTCGATCCTCCCCAGCCCAGGCCAGTACACATTCATTAGCCGGTGGCTCTCTCTCCTGGAGCCGCCTGCTGCCTGCCTGTCTGTCTGCCTGCCTGCCTGCCTGTCTGCCTGTCTGCCTGTTTGCTGACTGCTTGTGGAAAAAGCCATTTAGCCTGCAGAATGTCAAGGTTAGTGTGCGCTGTCCTTGTCATCAGTCTCTGCGGCAGAAGGTCAGGGATAAGCTTATACCCTCAAATGGGCAGCGTCAAACAAAGGGGAGGCTGACTTAAGTCACCCAGAGAAAGAGAACCTTCTCTCTCTCCCAGTCGATAAACAATCCTCTGGGCTGCACCTCTCTCTCTCTCTCTCTCTCTCTCTCTCTCTCTCTCTCTCTCTCTCTCTCTCTCTCTATCTTTCTTTCTTTCTTTCTTTCTTTGTCCTCAGTCTCTGCGGTGTTAACCCCGTAACTGACACTCCAGCCCCACCTCACTACAAAATACAAACACACACATACTCCAATCACGGTCTACTGTATGTCCTGTAGGCTGCATTGGTCCCCAGCCCTCAGCCTGAGTAGGTGTTGTCATGTAAAGGAATGAAAGCTGAAGGGTAGGACCACTGGGTAACTTATAACATCATCACCCCATGTGGTACATTGGTCTTAACTCATCACTGTGTCAGCAGTGTTTCCGGCAGTTTTATTTAGGGTTGGGGCGTGGCTTAAATCGATCCGGAATTGGGACCCTGATCGGTGTCACCTGGGCGTACCCTGTGTGCGTCGTCAGTAATCCAGAAATGCCAAATACTCCTAAATTCATTGTTTTGGGAATACTATATTCTCCCTGCCTGTCTCACATTTATTTAGGTGATTTTTAGAGAATCTTGTTTCTCATGATCTGAGAGTCTTTAGGTGCCTTTTGGCAAACTCCAAGCGGGCTGTAATGTGCATGTTACTGAGGAGTGGCTACTGTCTGGTGACTGTACCACAAAGGCCTGATTGGTGGAGTGCTGCAGAGATGGGTTTCCTTCTGGAAAGTTATCCCATCTCCACAGAGGAAATCTAGAGCTCTGTCAGAGTGACCATCAGGTTCTTGGTCACCTCCCTGTCCAAGGCCCTTCTCCCCCGATTGCTCAGTTTGTCCGGGAGGCCAGCTCTAGGAAGAGTCTTGGTGGTTCCAAACTTCTTCCATTTAACAGTGATGGAGGCCACTGGGTTCTTGAGGAGCTTCAATGCTGCAGAAATGTTTGGTACCCTTCCCCAGATCTGTGGCTCGACACAATCCTGTCTCGGAGCTCTACGGACAAATCCTTCAACCTCATGACTTGGTTTTTGCTCTAGCATGCACTCTTCAACTCTGGGACCTTATACAGACAAATGTGTGTCTTTCCAAATAATGTACAATCAATGGAATTTCCCACAGGTGGATTGAGTAAAGGGTCTGAATACTTATAGTAAATAGTGATATTTCCGTTTTTTATATTTAATAAATTTGCAAAAATTTCTAAAAACCTTTTTTCACTTTGTCATTATGTGGTATTATGTGTAGATTTCAGAGGATTTTTATTTATTTAATCAATTTTAGAAAAAGGATGTACCGTTACAAATTGTGGAAAAGCTCAATTGGACAGAATCATTTCCGAAGCCACAGTATATACAGTATCATTAAAAAGTTTGGACACACCTACTCATTCAAGGGTTTTTCTTTATATTTACTGTGTTCTACATTGTAGAATAATAGTGAAGACATCAAAACTATGAAATTATGCATATGGAATCATGTAGTAACCAATAAAGTGTTAAAAAAAAATCTAAATATGTTTAATATTTTTGATTCTTCAAAGTAGCCACTCTTAGCCTTGATGACCACTTCGCACACTCTTGGCCTACACACAAAGTGGAATGTTTTTTTCAATGTTAAAAGAATATTGACATCTTGATTTTGTCCAAAGTAACGGTTTAGAAAAATCTGGTAAATTAATAAAGCCCACTTTATTTAACCTCGAATTGAACTTGTTTTTACATTGCATTGTTGTTTTTAGCTGTTATGTATTTTTGATGTTTTCAGTGTATTTTGAGCACTGATTAACTCTGACACAAAACACGTCACACTCTTTTCATCTTTCTTTTCTGATTCATTGATTTGGCCCATCACTACTCAATTACACAACCCTAACCTCCACCATTTCACGTGAGCTTGATTGTGTCAAAGCCACTGTTTAATCATATTATCAGCAGGTCCTCAGGCCAGAGGAAGCATAAGACGAGGTAACCCAAGTTTACATGTGTGTGTGTGTGTGTTTCTTCTCATCTGCTCTGTAAATCCTGAACAAATACCACTAACCCTTTGATTAGCCTGTCTACTACACTTCCCCCTTTCACTCTTTCATTCACTCTGTCCTCCATTCATTCTCTCTCTCCAACCCTCTCTCGGCTTCTCTCCTCAGTACCTCTCCAGGTCAGTGTTTGAACAGATGTATGTGGTTAATGTCTGTTTTAAATGACATTGGACGTTTGTGTGTTTAGTTATTGAAAAGAGAGACAGGATTATTATGTTTTAAGATTGGGCCTCTAATACGGAGCAGTGAGCGTGGTGTGTAGGATGTGTGTGCGTGGGTGCTTGGGTTTGCAGGGCCTATATGTGTGTGTGTGTGTGTGTGTGTGTGTGTGTGTGTGTGTGTGTTTGTTTGGCGGCATAGAAGGACAAATTACAAGACATTTCAAAGAGCAATGAGGACCCTCTGGTATGGGAGGACAGTTGGCTGTCCTCATAAAAATGAACCTGATAAAACCTTTTCTCAGCATGTCTTATTACCCAAAAAGTGATTTTCTCAAAAGTCTTTGTGTACCAAAAACCTGACATATTTTGTATATTTGTGTGTCCGCCACTGCCCCCTATCTGTTGTCGTGGTCCCTGCATGTTGCGACACACAGGCGCGGGAAATTATACACAAACGCGGGAAATTATACACAACGCGCGAAATTAGACGCTAATTCAACACTGCGCATGCTCATTTTGCATAACTCATTTTGATTGGCTGGATAGGTGAGAGCTACGTCGGTCATCAGCTGATTCATTTTCCCAGGAGTTCTGGATTTGCACGTTGTGGAGAGCAGGTAAGAAATCAATAAAAACAACGTTTTAATAAGTTCCAATGACAAGTATGGTTATGGTTGTGGTTAATGTTATGATATGTAGCAGACGCTTTTGTCCAAAGCGACATACAAATAACAACAATACAAAGTTAAACTTAACAGTAAAACGGGTAATGACCGTGACCCATCACCACGCAATCAGGGCCTTTTCAACTTTGACAAATTACAAAATAAAATAAGTTTAATCGATTTGTTTTAAATATCCATGAAATAAAGACAGCTTAAAAGGACAATACATTGTATTGTGCCATCTCAGGCTATGTGTTTATTTTATTTTATGACTATTTACCTCATGTTTTGATATTTTTGTCATGCCTGTTACAGCCACATGCGTTACTATATCAATAGTTTTAATTAGAACTATGTTATAGTTTTCACATATATAGTCCCTCTTTTCACTGGGATTGTTTTCAATCTTAAATTTGCCATTCAGATGACCAAGAACATACACATTTTGGAGGGTGATCACATGTCAATTAAGAAAAAAAAAATATATATTTACAAGAGAGATTATTAAAAGAAGGGCTTTGTCCAAAATACAATATAGATAGGGTTTCAATGGAAAAACATGGAAGGCCATTACAAATATAGTTTTTATGAAATTAATGACAGTAACAGGATTGACGTCATAGTAACAGGACTGACAAGAGTAACAGGGATGACAGGACACATTATTCAGTATACACTGCACATATTTGTTTACATAATATTGTAAAGTGTTACCTTTTTAAATTGCATTATATTGTTTTGTACTCTTATAGTTGTATTAGTGAAGCACATTATATTTCTAAGAGATCTAAAGCCCGGTTTCACAGACAGGGTTTAGATTAAGCCAGGATTAGGGTTTATAAACGTGCCTTAGAAAAATACATTACTGATGTGCATCTTGACACAAAACAATGACACTGACATAGTTTAAGATATGTCAGTGCAAGTTGCTTTCAGTTAAAACAGCTCAGACATGCATTTTAGTCTGGTACTAGCTTAAGCCTTGTCTGTGAAACCGGGGGCTAATGTTTTAGGGTATTGAAATTAGACCCTTGTGTCCATCTGTTTGTCTGTGTATGTCCCCTCACAGAACTTAAAATATATTGATATACTGACAGCAGGGTAATCTTATTTGAATGTTATGAAAGCATAGAACTCAATTGAAACTGTTTGAATATCCATGGTATTAGTGAGATGAAAAGTAGTGAAGTTGTGTTTTTGTTCTTAATTTCCTTAGCAAATTCTGTCATGCCACGGAGAACTACTCCCCTTCAGGATGCCACTAATCACATCCTTGCAGGAAGAGACAAGAATTCAATGTTAGAAATAAAATATATTAATCCAGTTAAAGGTGAGTGGCTTTGGCACACTGTAGGCTAGACTGAGGGGTTACACGGTCATAATATCTTGAATTGATATTATGACCAGTGGTTTTCAGTCTGACTATTAATTGTACAAACATTAAATAAATTAAAGTTGTTAATAGTATTGTAGTTAATAGTGGGCCTGTCTGTTGCTGTATTCTAAACATTGCATTGTAGCAATTTATAAGAATAATTCAATTTTATGTGATTATTTGCAGTGCTGAGTTGTATCCAATGGATAGTCTGCTAGCCCAGTGTCTCTAATAAGGTTGTGTCTGCAGGTCGTGGTATCTTCACTTTAGCTGTTTTCAATCAAGGAGACTTTGTGGTGGAGTATAGAGGGGAGCTCATTGATGCAGCTGAAGCTGGACATAGACGTAAACTGTACCACAATGCATGTTCGATCTTCATGTTTGACTTCATATGGAAGCGGAAGACATGGTGGTAGGTTCAGAATGACTGATATGTTTAGATTTCTATAGTGAGAAGTCAGGATTTCTGAAGTAAAGATCTCATGTTGCACTTTAACTTATCAACTGTGCATCGAACAACTATACTTGTATTGTATGTTGGCATTAGTGTAGGTGCTTACAAATTAAAGTACAATTCAAAAGTGTGTCACTATAAACGTCTGTTTAGTGCATGATGTTTGTAAATCTGCAGTATTGATGGAGCACTTGAAGATGGGTCATTTGGACGACTGGTAAACGATGAGCACAAGTCACCAAATTGCAAAATGAAGTTGATCGAAGCAGAAGGGAAGCCACATCTCTGCCTTTTTGCACTGAAGGAAATTACGGCAGGAACTGAAATCACTTATGACTATGGTGGGAAAGAATGGCCCTGGCGTAAAGAGGTGGGTCATTTAGAATTTTTTTCAAATGTGATCCAGCCAATCATATTCAAGGGTCAGAACATTTTAAATTGTTACTCTGTCTTAGTCAGTTCAACTGTACAATAACACAATTGTGTTGATGTCCAAGTTCACATGTGCATTTTTCTGTTTAACTTGTTTAGACACAGCTCAGTGGTGCAAGCTTCCCTTCTGGCCAACACTCCGTTGCAGAGCTTGGTGACCACGCCCATGACTTGGAACCCAATGTTTTCTCTTCAGACTCATTCAGAGGTGAGTCCCTGCTTGAATGAGCAATGCCTGGTAAATACTGGGGTCTTGCAAAGCACTGTGCCTTCATGTCCTGTGTTCTCTTCAACAGATACCGCATTGAGAGCAGAGTGTCAGTCATCCAGTCCCACACCAGACAGCCCTGAGCATGAGGTTAGTTTGAATTCAGCTGTTTATTTCGGGATGTATGAATGTTTAGAAATTATGTAGTTACGTAAGGGACATATTTATCAATGAATTACAATTATACTGCAGATACAGTCTGAAAATCTTTGTCGGTACAGATAGTCATCATTTAACATTTTGTTCCCCTGTCTACATCATTTGAGTGTCATAAACTTAAAGGTTTGAGTGTTTTATTTTAGGTGCACTGTGTCAGAGGTCAATGTGGCACTTCTTCTGCGAAAGAGGGGATTGGAGAAGTTGGTGTCCAGCACCAGGAGGTGTCACCCCCTGTGTTCTCAACAGATCTTGCCAGTGGTCAGTTCTAGTTTTGAGTAAATGTTGTTAACTTTTGGCAATGCATGTCATGTCTGCTAAGGGTTTGCAGCATGAAAAACATGTAGCAATATCAGGCCATTTTTAGATGATTATTTTATGTCTTGATGTATATTTTGACTAGAATATTGTCTGTCAGGTATGTGAGTTGAGTATGTTATGCCTGTATGTGGTTTTATGACTTGAGGAAAGCCAAGCACTGAATTTCCCTGTGTTCCCTTGTACAGAGACCGAATCAAGATCAGAGTGTCAATCATCCAGAGCCGTGCCAAACGACTCTGCTTGTGAGGTGAGTTTGAATTTACCTGTGTTCCGAAATTGACCAATGGTTAGAAGTACTGTGATGTTCCATGGAACACAATTTTCAGTGTTTTAGTAAACATCTTGCAGCTATGGTGGAAATCTCCTCTATTCAGTATGGATGGTCTTTACTAACCACGGTGTCCCCCCAACACTGGTGTTTTTCTGAGTGTGCCACACACTGGAAGTTCAATAGTGGAAGTCTTAGAGTTTGAGCATGGATGTCATTAAAAGTCCAAAGGACAGTGTCCTTGCATACCTTGAGTTTGTCTGTGTTACAAACTGTCCTCACATAACATGAATATTCCTCTGTGTCACACACAGATTTAGAAACTACAGCACCTGCTTGTAAAGTGGCTAGTTAAGGAACAGCGTCTCCTCTCTTTAATACACATTCTTAGTTGTGGCATATATGTGTGCCTATATGGTGCGTTGTCAGCTGTTTTCTGTGGCTTGATGCTGAAATTTGTTATGCAGTGACATGCCTCCCTTATACAAAATGGTTGCTAAATCTTGTTAAATATTCTGTCTTTGCACGTATGTAGTATTATCATCTGTACCAGTTGATGCCTATTCATCTTTGCTTATTGCTGTTCTTTTTTTAGGTGCACTGTGTCAGAGGTCAATGTGGCACTTCTTCTGCGAAAGAGGGGATTGGAGAAGTTGGTGTCCAGCACCAGGAGGTGTCACCCTCTGTGTTCTCAACAGATCTTGCCAGTGGTCAGTTCTAGTTTTGAGTAAATGTTGTTAACTTTTGGCAATGCATGTCATGTCTGCTAAGGGTTTGCAGCATGAAAAACATGTAGCAATATCAGGCCATTTTTAGATGATCATTTTATGTCTTGATGTATATTTTGACTAGAATATTGTCTGTCAGGTATGTGAGTTGAGTATGTTATGCCTGTATGTGGTTTTATGACTTGAGGAAAGCCAAGCACTGAATTTCCCTGTGTTCCCTTGTACAGAGACCGAATCAAGATCAGAGTGTCAATCATCCAGAGCCGCGCCAAACGACTCTGCTTGTGAGGTGAGTTTGAATTTACCTGTGTTCCGAAATTGACCAATGGTTAGAAGTACTGTGATGTTCCATGGAACACAATTTTCAGTGTTTTAGTAAACATCTTGCAGCTATGGTGGAAATGTCTTCTATTCAGTATGGTTGGTCTTTACTAACCACGGTGTCCCCCCAACACTGGTGTTTTTCTGAGTGTGCCACACACTGGAAGTTCAATAGTGGAAGTCTTAGAGTTTGAGCATGGATGTCATTAAAAGTCCAAAGGACAGTGTCCTTGCATACCTTGAGTTTGTCTGTGTCACACACACACGTACACAGATTTTCAATTTGAACTTTTTTTACCTTTACTTTATACGAAATTACTTTATTTTCTTACAATTGTTTTTACATTTCTTGCTTTACTTAAATAGTCCATGATAAATAAACCATTCCCTTGCTGTTAGGGGTGGCAGAGTGCTGTGGCTAGGAAGAAGGAGAATAATCTGTACAGCATAGACTGAAGTTGTAGACTAAAGCTAACTGAACCGGGCAGGGAAATTACACTGAAATGGAGTTTCCCTCTAGCCCGGGAAAACCCTGACGAACTTCTGGAAAATTAGAGATTTGCTCTGCAAGTCCGTCTGGCCAAGAGCCCATTCAAGCTCATTTCCAATTTTTACAAATCGAGGCACCGATCACAAACGTTGAGGCGGGCTTTACATGATGACGATCGCTCTGATTGGTTTTAGGTCTATCCAATTGCGCCCAGAGGCATTTGAGCGACGTCCGTTGGTGACGCCCCTTTGGAAATGTGCTGTGAATGAACCTTCCCCAGACCCACTCTCAGTTACAACTGAGAAGGGTCTGGTGTCAACCAGCCTAGTTTCCTACCCCTATCAGTTTGCATTACCTGCTGTTTCGCTTTTAATCTATGTTGTAAAAAATGTTCAGCACTCGGTAACCTCAAACAACAGGTCTATGGGTTGATTTACCCTGAAGTTTAGCTTTTAGTGTTACGCAAAGCCTTTGATAGGTAGAGATTCCTGTTGGCATTTTCATTTTTATAGCAATGGTGAGCTTCAAACATTGTGTAGTTCCTCCGCGCCTGTAGAGAAGTTTTGTTCCAATAAAATGACAGCAGGGGTAGTGAGGAATGGTTATTCTCACATCTTGCAGCTACGGTGGAAATGTCCTCTATTCAGTATGGTTGGTCTTTACTAACCACGGTGTCCCCCCAACACTGGTGTTTTCCTGAGTGTGCCACACACTGGAAGTTCAATAGTGGAAGTCTTAGAGTTTGAGCATGGATGTCATTAAAAGTCCAAAGGACAGTGTCCTTGCATACCTTGAGTTTGTCTGTGTTACAAACTGTCCTCACATAACATGAATATTCCTCTGTGTCACACACAGATTTAGAAACTACAGCACCTGCTTGTAAAGTGGCTAGTTAAGGAACAGCGTCTCCTCTCTTTAATACACATTCTTAGTTGTGGCATATATGTGTGCCTATATGGTGCGTTGTCAGCTGTTTTCTGTGGCTTGATGCTGAAATTTGTTATGCAGTGACATGCCTCCCTTATACAAAATGGTTGCTAAATCTTGTTAAATATTCTGTCTTTGCACGTATGTAGTATTATCATCTGTACCAGTTGATGCCTATTCATCTTTGCTTATTGCTGTTCTTTTTTTAGGTGCACTGTGTCAGAGGTCAATGTGGCACTTCTTCTGCGAAAGAGGGGATTGGAGAAGTTGGTGTCCAGCACCAGGAGGTGTCACCCCCTGTGTTCTCAACAGATCTTGCCAGTGGTCAGTTCTAGTTTTGAGTAAATGTTGTTAACTTTTGGCAATGCATGTCATGTCTGCTAAGGGTTTGCAGCATGAAAAACATGTAGCAATATCAGGCCATTTTTAGATGATCATTTTATGTCTTGATGTATATTTTGACTAGAATATTGTCTGTCAGGTATGTGAGTTGAGTATGTTATGCCTGTATGTGGTTTTATGACTTGAGGAAAGCCAAGCACTGAATTTCCCTGTGTTCCCTTGTACAGAGACCGAATCAAGATCAGAGTGTCAATCATCCAGAGCCGCGCCAAACGACTCTGCTTGTGAGGTGAGTTTGAATTTACCTGTGTTCCGAAATTGACCAATGGTTAGAAGTACTGTGATGTTCCATGGAACACAATTTTCAGTGTTTTAGTAAACATCTTGCAGCTATGGTGGAAATGTCCTCTATTCAGTATGGTTGGTCTTTACTAACCACGGTGTCCCCCCAACACTGGTGTTTTTCTGAGTGTGCCACACACTGGAAGTTCAATAGTGGAAGTCTTAGAGTTTGAGCATGGATGTCATTAAAAGTCCAAAGGACAGTGTCCTTGCATACCTTGAGTTTGTCTGTGTCACACACACACGTACACAGATTTTTACCTTTTTTTTCACAAAATTACTTTAGTTTCTTTAGAATTGTTTTTACAATTCTTGCTTTACTTAAATAGATAGTCCAGGGTTAATCAACCTATTTCCTTGCAGTTTGAGGTTATGTAGTGCTGTGGCTAGGAAGAAGAGAATAATCAGTTTCCTTGCCCCTATCAGTTAGTTACCCGCTGTTTCGCTAGTGGTCTGTATTGTAGAAAATGTTCTCATTCTTCTTCCTACCTACAGCACTCGCTGTCTTCAAACAACAGGGCTAGTTTGATTTACCCTGGACCTGGAGTTTAACTTTTAGTGTTAAGCAAAGCCTTTGATTGGTAGAGATCCCTGTTGACATTTCTTTTTGTAAAAGAGAATAGAAGTTAAGCAGGGTAAATCTAAATTTGACTTTGGACACAGGTTCAGAAACTAGATGTGTTGTGTTTTTTAAATGCCAGATGAAGGTTTACTTCATCATTTAGAGGAATTGTCTTCTTTGCCATCACAAGAGTTCCAAATAGAAGCATATCTTTCTCTTTTGTGTGTGTGATGAGTGACGCCCCAACAGTTAGCCAAGCTAAACATAAGTCAGAGGAATTGAATAGATATGCTTCGCTATTATATCTCAAAAGTAACTTATTTCCCCCTTTTCATCTCTCCTGATGGATTTGTAGAAAAGGTTGTGTGAAAGTAAAACAGCTAAATGTTTTTTTTTAAATTCATGATATAATTTGTGTGTGTAAAGGTTTTATTTATTTCATGTTTTGAATTTTTTTTTCACAGTGTAAGATCCATAAGCTGGTTTTTGAATTGGTGAGAATTGACAAATGCTGGATATGCCATTCACCTTTGACATCTATCAGATGGCACGGTGTAAGATGCAAACGTAAGTGTGTTATTCATCTTCTCTTAATTAATGCATTTCTCAGTATACCATAAGTAGTTTAATTTCATGCCATGGGTCAGTTCCAGACTCATACCTATAAAGCATAAAAAACATGTTGATTGAATGTTTTATCAGTTCAAACCATTGCGGTGGAAAACACTGGAGTGGCAGATACTATGACTTACTAGGCAAGTGAGTTTGCAAGCTGAGGCACATGGCAGAGAACAGAGAGCATACCTGCAAACTAGTCACCTTTTGGCAAAATCTACTGTTTTGGAATCAAAATAGGCCATTTACGTGAAGTCGGAGAAGCCGCATCACAAATCTATCACGCAGGGTTTCACTATCCCTGGAGACTTTCGCCTTTGGATGTTGAACAAGTCCTTAATTGACCGTTCGCAAAGGCCGGCCCCCTTTAGTTACTGTTGCTATGTCCGACAAGCCACGCCGCTCTCACGCAACACCATGTTCTCACGCGGTGAAAAATACATCGTGGAGCAGAGAGGACACTGACAACACGCTGACAGACAGGACAGACCAGGTTAAAATGTGGTCATTTTTTAAAAAGAAATTTAAACAATAAATACCGTTTTGTGGCTCTTTAATGTGTCTGACAGATCACTGTAGAGCATCAGTTAAAGCTGCTTGTGAACCGATCATCTCTTCCTTCTAGCATCAAATAAACATGAATGAACATAAGAAGGAATGTTGTTTTATCCGCGGAAAGGCGTCAGTACACTTTGTTTTTCAAGTTCAAATCCTCCTATGTTAATCTACTAACTCTCCTGACTGTTTTGTCGGACAAAATGGCGGATGGCGAAGTATGATTGGTCAGATCACATGTCAATCAAACTCCCTGCGATGGGTCAATTCCTTTGCTATTATCATTTATATTATTAGGCTATCTATATTGTCCTATTGCTCTTTGTTGATTAGACTTAGGCCTAAGTTAGGCTACAACCTTAAATTCTGACAAATGTTTAGCTCTTTCATCCGGTTCGCTGCAGCTCGGCTAAATGCGTCTTTCATGGACTTTATTCATTTGCGTGACTCCGAAATAAAATTACAACTTATAGATGAGTTGTTTGCAATGTTAACCAAATCGCACAATAAGCAAAACACCACTGTTTGAATTGTTGTATAGACTAATTTCAACAAGCCTAACTTTTTCTAACTTGGTTCCTTCCAATAAGTCACTGGGCCTATCTTTACGCGTCTGAGTTGATTAATAGATCGAGTGGGCTTTTCGTGTGGACTTCAAATTTAGTTTGGCTAATTGAGATGATAAATATACTGTATATAAAAGGTCATGATGAACAAAAACTTTAGGCCTAATAAATCCAGACCTAATTCAATAGATCCACCAAAAAATTGGCAATCCAAAAGCTTGTAGGTGTCTCCACACCTTTCCAATTACTTTCCTTTTCTCACAAGCCTTATTAATTAATGTAGGATAAACATTTCAGCATTTCTGTTCCACATTAGACCATTCTGACAGAAGTCTTTGGGCCAAGGATGCATTCTGAAACATAGCATATATGGCCTCACACCTTGCACATTACACATTAAAAAATGAATCCGTTTTTGGTCAGGTCAGGCTACTAATGTGACTGTTTTTACAATAACAATGTTTTATAATCAGAATCTCAAATCTCTTGATTGGGGCGATTAGGACGATGCCATATATCATATTTGTAAGTTTAATTCTGTTTGTGTCTGTCTGGAAATCCCATCAGAATGCACCATTTGAACAGTCATTTAAAAAAAAATTCTGCTTTTCATTCTGAACTCACTTTATGCTTCTGTTTTCAGTTCACTTTATGCATGTTTAGTGGCGTTAGTGGATTTAATGTGTGATGTGTGGGATCACTACATACTTTTTAAACTTTGAATGGGTAATGTAAATGCTCTGCCACTCCAGTGAATTCTACCTTAATGGTCCAAACCTGTGTACTTTTTGTCTAAATGGAAAATATTAGCCATCACTCAAACTATGCATTTGTACTGAACAGATCATTTTGTAATAATTTCTTGATTTTGTATGTTTCATAAGTGTGAAGCTATTTGCATTTAATAAGAAAATTAGTATGTAATTGGTCAGCATTGGAAACTGATCAATTGTTGTCTAACGCTGTGGTTTGCTTCATTTTGTCTGTGAAGAATGCTGTGGTGTGTGGCATAAAATCTGCCTCCAGAAATCCTCAGAAGACTGGGATATATCAGATGTAAGTGTACATTGAAGTATAATATGCTTAATATCAATATGATGGCTCTTAGCAGTTTGTTTTTGACATCCATCCTTCCCATGTGTATTTCTGTTATTTAAACTATGCTGTATTTTCATTTAATTAATTAATGTACTTTACAGGATGATGTCTCATCTGATGACGAGTACATCCCAGAGTCTGTATCGGATTCAGAAAGCTCAGGGACAGATTTGAGTGTTGAGTTGCCTGAACCATCCAAGAAGTCCCATACCACTAATATGCCTGATTTAGGTGTTACTTTTGCTGAACAAGAACAGACCATAGATATACAGGACAACTCAGAGGATATCTGCAAGAATACCCTGATGGATCTAGAAACTACTGGTGATCTACAAAGTGATCCCGAACCAGAACCAGAAAGCTCAGAGTCATACCTGCAGAAAACAAAAGATGCGAGTAACGAAAAGGTTACTGTGGATATTCTTGGCCAAAGTAAATCCCCAACCAAATCAGGAAAATTCCTTAAAAGCCAAGTCAATTATTGTTTTGTATGTGGAAAACCTCAAACAAAATTTGCACGTCATCTCGAGAGGCATGTAAATGAAAATGCTGAAATTGCACAGGCACTCCAGTTCTCCAAATCATCAAAGGACAGAAAGGTTCTTCTTGAGAAATTCCGAAACCTTGGCAACTTCAAGCATAACTCAATTGTTAAAACCACAGGGTCAGGCTGTCTTAAAGTGAAAAGGAGTTCCAAACAGAGCAGCAGCCCTGAGACGTATGATTACTGCTTGTACTGTAAGGGTATGTTATCCAGAAAAGAACTTTCTCGACATATGAAAAGATGTGCTCTAAGACCCGAGAATAATGTTGAAGAGGGACCTGAATTGAGAGAGAGAGTCTTTGGTATAGCATCTGCTCAATCTACAATGTCCCAGCCAATTTCAAGTGAACTTTGGTCAGTGCTGGGCAAGATGCACAAGGATGACGTGTCCACTGCAATAAGGAATGATCATTATCTCCTGCAGTTTGCCCAGTCCCTCTTTAATAAGCATGGGAGTGACAGATCAAAGCATGAGTATATAAGACAGAAAGTAAGGGAACTTGGGAGATTACTTGTGACTTTGCGCCACACAACTAGAATCCATAACATGGAAGAGGCAATAAAACCAGCCAACTTCTTTATTCTTACTAGTGCTGTCAAGAGAGTTTCAGGTTTTGATCACGAAAACAACACATTCAAAGCCCCAAGTTTGGCCCTGAAAATTGGGCATTCTCTCAGAAAGATAAGTGACCTCATCATGTGTCGTGCCCTCATGGAAGAGGATCAAGAGGGGATCGATTCCATCAGGAGGTTTCATACACTTCATGAAACAAAGTGGTCTGAATTAGTTTCCCATTCTGCCTTATCAAACCTGAGTGAGGCAAAATACAACAAGAGCTCCAGGCTCCCACTGGCCAAAGACGTTCAGAAGCTACAGTTATATCTTGGTCAGCAAGTGGAATTGGCTAAGGAGGAACTAGCCGATAACCCAACAGCAGGCACTTATGCAGCACTAGCAAAGGTGACCCTCTGTCAAGTCATTTTGTTTAATAGGAGGAGGGAAGGTGAAGTGGCACGGATGACTGTAAAAAATTTGGAAGATCGTGACATGTCACAACTAAATGATGACATAAGCACTGGGCTTACAGAAGTTGAGAAGAGACTTTGCAAACAATTCGCCAGAGTGGAATTGAGGGGGAAAAAAGGACGAAAGGTTGCTGTGATCCTGACTCCTGATATGACTGCTAACCTGTCACTCCTCATTAGTAATAGGAAAGAGTGTGGAGTAACTGAAAACAACAATTACCTCTTCGCTGTTCCTTGTAGTGATGGTCACTACAGAGGGCAGTTTGGTCAATTTGCAGATGCTTGTGGAGCCTCAGATCCTCAAAACCTCAGATCAACTAACCTTCGCAAACAGATCGCCACAATAAGCCAAGTTATGAACTTGAAAGATAATGAACTGGACCAGCTGGCCGATTTTCTCGGCCATGACATTAGGGTGCATAGAGAGTACTATCGACTGCCTCAATCAACAATTCAGCTGGCTAAGATCTCAAAGCTGCTTATGGCTATGGAGAAGGGAAGTGTGAAGGATATTCAAGGGAAATCTCTGGACGAAATTGGTGGTATGCATCATTTACATGTTGTTGAATCTACTTGGTGTATGTGTATATGGTTGGTGTAATAACATTTGATAACATTTTTACAATGTCATTTAATAGATGACATAGACAATATGGATACAGGATCACAGCAACTCCCTAATGTTTCCACATTGCAAGGTACTGTTTAAATTGGGACCCAAGGCTACTGAAATTGTTGTATTCTGTGTTGCGGATTTTGTAATTATATTGATGAAATATTTAAAATAGGCTTTTTTTTATACATTTAGATAACAGCCTACTGTTATTTCAAACATGTATGAACTTTTTATATTTATTTTATTTTACTCCTTGCTGTGTAGTTGATACCATTGTTTTGTTTTTTTGTCTTGTTTTGTTTTTAGACAATGAAGAAATGTTGGCTTCTGGCACCGTTGGATCGCCTCACCTCTCCGAGACTGCAGCTCAAGGTATAATCTCAATGATGGAGATCAAAGTTTGCACAACATACCTCATGTAATGAGCTGGGATCTGTGGGTTCATTAGAATATATAAAAAATGTTTTAGTCAGGAATTTTCCAGTAGTACGATGGTTAGAAACTTTGTTAGAAGCTTAACTTTTTGTCATCTCTCTTCATTGTGACACATATGCTTTGTGGCTAGTATTTTGATGTTCAGTAGTTTGCATGATAATTCTAAAACAACAGGGAAGACTTGGCCTGTGTAAAATCTACATCATTTCCTAGTAAAATTATCACTCAAGGTATTGTTGCACAGTCACACTCTCCTGACTTCATCCGGTTCAACAACTTTGCCATGAGTATAGTTATTATAATATAGAATTGGCTGTCTACAGTTTTACACGTATCCCCTCCATGCCCATGGTGTTTGATTGGTAGGCAGACGGTCTCTTTAAGCCCATACATTTATACTGTGCAATATTGTTTTTTAGATGACCAGGGGAACGCTGCCTGTGTAACTTCTGGTTCACCTCATCTCCCTGACTCAGTTACTCAAGGTATTATATAAATGCGTTGCCATGTCCATCACTAGGCACACTTGCTAATGTGCAGTCAACACTTACATTATGTTTGGTTAGACATACAAAGCATATAAAGAAGCTGGATGTATTTTGTTTTTAACAAGCAGTGTAATTAAATGTCATGTTAATGAAAACTTGATCTAACTTGATTTTTAGCAGATCTAAAGTCAATTTATTATCACACACATTTTGTCTACACAAGTTCCAGCTTGTTTGGCCATTTTGAACAGCAACATCCCTACCTGCAAGTACATCTTGCAGGATCTTTTATCTTTTTTTATCTTCTAATCTTTTTTTAATTGTTCAGGTTTCTGTGTTTCATCAAGGCGGTGTGTGAAGAGACCATGGTCTGAGGAGGAGATACAAGCTGTGATGAAACATTTAAGGCCTTTTATTGAAAACGGTGTCACTGCCACCAGTGAGCAGTGCCTGAAGTGCAAGGAAAAGGAACAACCTATCTTGGAGACAAGATCCATTCAAAACATTAGAGATTTTGTACGCAACAGAGGCGTGGCCTTTAAAAGGCATTCAAATGCTAAACGCTAAATGCACTTTTGGATAGCCTGAGCCTTTACCTTTCTAGGCATGTTTTTCAAGTTGGTGTCCTGTGTTCAGAAATGGTTTAGGTCACTTCATTTATTTGGCTCACAGGCTGTTTTGTTTGTTTGTTTGTTTGTTTTGCTATGTGGTTAGACTGGGCCTTTTAATGTCATTTTTACAATGATGTCCTTTGTTAAGGAATGGATTCTTGAGGTGACCAAGTCAAATATAGTTAAGTGATTCAACAAATGTTGTGTTAATAATGACAAACCTAGATGATTATTTTCAGCTTAAATGCAGATGTTGAGTTTAGTAGTCAAACATAATGAAATCAACTAATGAGCTAAATATACTTGGTGAGACCTCAGCAACTTGAGATCCTATTCGCAATCTCCACAAAACAACAAAAGAGCAAGTCATTATAATAATGTGATTAGGTTGTCTGAGAGAATTGAGGTTGTTTCATTGTGTTATGCTCTTAGTTGATTTAATGACACTTGGCCCACCTGTAGGTAGACCCCATCAGATAAGAGCCGTGGTGTTCTCTGTAAACTTCTGTAGCTTGACAGAAGTTGGTGTCCTGTGTTCAGAAATGGTTTAGGTCACTTCATTTATTTGGCTCACAGGCTGTTTTGTTTGTTTGTTTGTTTGTTTGTTTTGCTATGTGGTTAGACTGGGCCTTTTAATGTCATTTTTACAATGATGTCCTTTGTTAAGGAATGGATTCTTGAGGTGACCAAGTCAAATATAGTTAAGTGATTCAACAAATGTTGTGTTGTGTGTTAATAATGACAAACCTAGATGATTATTTTCAGCTTAAATGCAGATGTTGAGTTTAGTAGTCAAACATAATGAAATCAACTAATGAGCTAAATATACTTGGTGAGACCTCAGCAACTTGAGATCCTATTCGCAATCTCCACAAAACAACAAAAGAGCAAGTCATTATAATAATGTGATTAGGTTGTCTGAGATAATTGAGGTTGTTTCATTGTATTGAGACTATAAACCTACGCTCCACAAACAGGACTGGTTGAAGGGGAGAACATTGACTACACATGAGGCATACTAGACATGAGGCATACTAGACACGAGGCATACTAGACACGAGGCATACTAGACACTAGGCATACTAGACACGAGGCATACTAGACACGAGGCATACTAGACACGAGGCATACTAGACACGAGGCATACAAAACAGCGGTGTGAAACATGATTGCAGGTTGGCAGTTCGTTCAGGACATGGAAAAACTCCATAATACTAGGGAGCAAGGGTGCAATGATATGTGCTGGTGGGGTTGAGTTCGTCCTAGTGGATGCAAGCACTGTTTTTGTGTTATGCTCTTAGTTGATGTAATGACACTTGTCCCACCTGTAGGTCGACCCCATCAGATAAGAGCCGTGGTGTTATCTGTAAACTTCTGTAGCTTGACAGAATTTGATTGTAGGTGCTGATGTTTTCTAGAGGAAGATGTGTAGAATGGAGTGATTGTGCTCCTTATGTACATTATATGCAAATTATGTCCCGATGTGATGAGTTATTTACAACTTATGTGCCAAATTGTAATGCACAACAGAGGTCAACAAAGAAAACAAAAATGACCTCTTAATATATTCCATATTATTATAAGGGTGTGCCTCAGTCAATTTGGTCTTATAATCCATGTGTCCTTTCAAAGCAGGTTATACTTGGTGTATGTGTATGGTAAACTGGCCTTACAGACCTTGTGTCCTTTCAAAGCAGGTTATACTTGGTGTATGTGTATGGTAAACTGGCCTTACAGACCTTGTGTCCTTTCAAAGCAGGTTATACTTGGTGTATGTGTATGGTAAACTGGCCTTACAGACCTTGTGTCCTTTCAAAGCAGGTTATACTTGGTGTATGTGTATGGTGACCTGGCCTTACAGACCTTGTGTCCTTTCAAAGCAGGTTATACTTGGTGTATGTGTATGGTAAACTGGCCTTACAGACCTTGTGTCCTTTCAAAGCAGGTTATACTTGGTGTATGTGTATGGTAAACTGGCCTTACAGACCTTGTGTCCTTTCAAAGCAGGTTATACTTGGTGTATGTGTATGGTAAACTGGCCTTACAGACCTTGTGTCCTTTCAAAGCAGGTTATACTTGGTGTATGTGTATGGTAAACTGGCCTTACAGACCTTGTGTCCTTTCAAAGCAGGTTATACTTGGTGTATGTGTATGGTAAACTGGCCTTACAGACCTTGTGTCCTTTCAAAGCAGGTTATACTTGGTGTATGTGTATGGTAAACTGGCCTTACAGACCTTGTGTCCTTTCAAAGCAGGTTATACTTGGTGTATGTGTATGGTGACCTGGCCTTACAGACCTTGTGTCCTTTCAAAGCAGGTTATACTTGGTGTATGTGTATGGTAAACTGGCCTTACAGACCTTGTGTCCTTTCAAAGCAGGTTATACTTGGTGTATGTGTATGGTAAACTGGCCTTACAGACCTTGTGTCCTTTCAAAGCAGGTTATACTTGGTGTATGTGTATGGTAAACTGGCCTTACATACCTTGTGTCCTTTCAAAGCAGGTTATACTTGGTGTATGTGTATGGTAAACTGGCCTTACAGACCTTGTGTCCTTTCAAAGCAGGTTATACTTGGTGTATGTGTATGGTAAACTGGCCTTACAGACCTTGTGTCCTTTCAAAGCAGGTGATACTTGGTGTATGTGTATGATGCCATCACTGACCTTGTACACTACACTGTCCTTATAGACCGTGTTACAGAAAAGTCTTTACAAACCACCAGAAAGTCTGAAAAATAGCCATTTTTTATATCTCAGTTGTGCAAAGAAAATCTTTTAATTTTAAGTCGTGTATAGGTTCGCTGATTTTTTTCATGATTTTTGATATGTTTTTTGTAGCTCTAGCACCACTGGAACCCGGTGTCCCCACAGCCCTATGCCCAGTCTGATTTGGCCAAAATTTCAAAAATTGTCCCCCTAGTCCGACAAACGGGTATGTGTGTGTGTGTGTGTGTGTGTGTGTGTGTGTGTGTGTGTGTGTGTGTGTGTGTGTGTGTGTGTGTGTGTGTGTGTGGTTTTTCTCTCGCCAATTAAGGCTGATGAAATTAGTAAGTGAACTCTTTGTTTATCGCTGTGACAGGCAATTTCCAACCGTATTCTGTTTTCAATTTGATTTGTTTTGAGAATCTTCCAATGAATAAAATATCAGTCAAAACAGTTATCTAAACTCATTTTGATTACAGATCAACCATCTACAAAATCTATCTTTTGCACCTTGTGTTTGCTATAGGTTTGAATGATAGGTTGATAGGCATGGATTATCTGTGATAAAAATTATAATACAATAAATGTACATTATGGGATTGCAACCCCCTATCGGTTTGACCACACGTGAACCCTTTTTACACCTGGTGGTAGCTTACAACGTGTTTGACCTTATCGAAGTTCTTCACGTTCTTCCTGGCATAGCCCCATAACTCTTAAATGTGCAAATAAATAGCATGGCTATTAAGCGTGACTAGTAAGGGCTCTAGACACATCATGCAAACTATGTGAGTGGTAGTCACAAGGCTTCCACCAAGACGCAACATTCTTTTGAAGATGAGGGCTGTACAATATACAAAATAAAGTAATCCCCTTGGGAATCAATAAAATATCTATCTATCTATCTATCTATCTATCTATCTATCTATATATCTATCTATCTATCTATCTATCTATCTATCTATCTATCTATCTATCTATCTATCTATCTATCTATCTATCTATCTATCTATCTATCTATCTATCTATCTATCTATCTATCTATATATCTATCTATCTATCTATCTATCTATCTATCTATCTATCTATCTATCTATCTATCTATCTATCTATCTATCTATCTATCTATCTATCTATCTATCTATCTATCTATCTATCTATCTATCTATCTATCTATCTATCTATCTATCTATCTATCTATCTATCTATCTATCTATCTATCTATCTATCTATCTATCTATCTATCTATCTATCTATCTATCTATCTATCTATCTATCTATCTATCTATCTATCTATCTATCTATCTATCTATCTATCTATCTATCTATCTATCTATCTATCTATCTATCTATCTATCTATCTATCTATCTATCTATCTTTTGTTCAGTAGTCTTGGGATCTGGTCATGCTCGTGAACTTTGGTCACCTCATGAACTTTGACCATTGTCCCATTATCAGACAGAGACTATCGTATGCTTCCTCTGGCCTGAGGGCCTGCTGATAATGTGACTAAAACAGCGGCTTTGACGAAACCAGGCTCATGTCACATGGTGTAGGTTAGGATTGTGTAATTGGTAGAGAGGATAAAAATAAATTAATCTGACAAAAAAGAAAGATGAAAAAAGTGTTTTGTGTAGGGCTGTCCCTTAATCAGTTAACTCTAGTTAACTTTTTGTAATTTTAGTGCACAATGTTTTGTTGTGATATTAATTGCATTGTCTGAAAGTGTTCAAAATCAACTGAAAACATGCAGAATACATAATCTATGCAGCTAAATACAACAGAAGTTGACATTGAGGTTAAAGAAAGTGTGCTTTATCAGTTTATCTTATTTTGCTAACCGTTACTTTGGACATCAAGACTTCAATACTCTTGCAATGTTTTTCTATAACCAATCTTAAATTACAGTTCAATTTGAGCAAATTCTGAATTTCTGATTAATCGTGAATAATCACAGAAAATCCTGTGATTATTGATTCATTTTTGGTTTGATACCTAGCTTTGAAACATATCACTTAGTATTGTTTTAACTGATGGAGCAAAAATGTGTATGTTCTAAAATAGTTTACTTGAGTTAGTGTAGGCTATATGGTTGTCACCCATCCTCCCTTTAGTGACACCTCTCCATCACTACAGACACATAGAGAGATTCAGTAAATCACCCAGGGAGAAGTGGAGACAGGAGGCTGGCATTAAAGAATGGACACGTGGGGGAGAGAGTGGGAGAAAAGAGGGGAGTTGGTGAGAGAAAGAACGGCGCAGGAACAGAATCCACAGTGGTTGCTCGTTTAAAAGTGGCAGATCAAAGGCTACTGCAGCCCCCTACTGCCATACCACACACACACACACACACACTCTCTCTCTCTCCGTCACACGGCCCTCTACCTGCTCTACATCTGCATACCCCTTGCACTGCACTATAAATTCCACCAGAAACTGGCACTTATTCCTTCATAAATCTCTTCGTTGTCACTTTCAAATTAAAGAGATTTATTCACAGATGAACAAGCCAGAGCAAGGGAACAGGAGATAAAGGAGGGGGGAACCTCTTCATCTTTAATGACCAACATGGCGGGCGGTGTGGGGTATGTATCTGCATATGCCTTTTGTGTGTGTCACGCTGGTGGCAGCCCCTGAGCAGGGAGGGTGTGCGCGTGCCAACAAAGCCCTGACAGCTCCCTGTGCCACAATCTCATCTGTTCCAGCAAGCTCACTCCTCGGAAACTATTTAACTTTCATTAAACACTGTTTGATATGGACTGAAAAGGAAGGCACGCAGCGCCTGTACACTCATATGCTCTCATTCATTCTGTCTACTGCTGTTTCTCTCCCCCTCTCTCCCAGACTCACTATCTTTCTCCCACTGTGACCCTCTCTCTCTCTCTCTCTCTCTCTCTCTCTCTCTCTCTCTCTCTCTCTCTCTCTCTCTCTCTCTGCCTGTCAGAGGAGTATGTAGGCTGGTTAAATGGGGGACCTTTGAAGCTGAAGTTAGTACTCACATTCCTCTCTTCCTTTGTCCGCGTTTCCTACTGTTGAAACAATGATTCATGTACTGCTCGTCCAACCTCCATTAATTTCATGTAATGTAGCTTTTATCTCCATCGCTGGGACCACTATCTCTTCCAGCGTCTCTCTCTCTCTCTCTCTCTCTCTCTCTCTCTCTCTCTCTCTCTCTCTTTCTCTCTGTCTCTTATTCATTGTTATTTCATTTTTTTCCCCCTTCTTTCTCTTTCTCTCTTTTTTCAAGGCAACTGGTTCTATTATTTGTCTCCATTTATAGTAGAGGGTATTGGGTGTAATTTACTGGATACAAAGACTGTCCACACTCCTTTACCTCCTCCTCTTCATCATCGTCATCATCACCACCACCAGCGTAAAACATCAAACAAATCCATGAAATCCCAGACAGAAGGTAAGTATGTAAAGGTTCCCTGTCAGATAAGAGGAGTTTCTGTCTGCGTTGTGTTTTGCACTCTGTCACTCCCCGAGAGCATGCCACTGCACTGAGCCGTGGAAATGTCAGGGCTCAAGTTTACATTGGAAAAGTTGGAAAGCTAAACCACAGGCCACCCTGGGCCACAGAAAAGGTCAACGCCATGGCAACAGCTGGTGGATACTGTCACTTTGGACCCCCCCCAATCACAGTTAGAACCCTCCATGTGACATCACCCCTTTTTTTTTCAGATTTATTTAGCTCGCATCCGTCTCTGCAGGGGACACATTTGCGTGCCGTTCAAATTAAATGTAAATGTATATGTAAATGTTTCCTTTACATAGTAAAGGAAACCATAATGTCTTATAGTGACTGTTCACTGTTCAACATCAGGAAGAAAATAGCCCTTAGAAACATATCTTGGATCAGCTGCAAAACTGACCTTAGATCAGCGTCGAGGGATGACTTCCTCGTTCTCCCATCAGGACCAGGGCATTATGATTCATCACTAATCATTAGTCTTAAGTATCACAGCAGTTAAGAAGGGCTATGGAGAGAGATAGCAGCATGTTGCCTGGGTTTGGTGCCAAAAACACCATTCCCCAATCTCCTCTCCTCCCAATCCCCCTTCTGTTTCCCTTTTTACTACCTCTTTATTCCAATCTCTCCTCCTCTCTCCCTGCAACAGACCCAGTTGTGTCTTCTCTATAGGGGGTATGATGTGGAGGTCTGGTCTTACAGAGCTAACATATGTAAGAACACCTGAGCAGCAGCCAGGCCTCCCCCACACTACCCACTCCCTTCCTCTGCCACTCAAGGGTTAATTGTGGCAGGGCGAGCTGGCCCGCTTCCCTCTCGCCCGGCCAGCCCCCACGCTGGGCAACCACAGCCCACCGACAGCATCCATCGCCCCGTCATGATCACATATGGAAGCCTTCCACCACCACCGGTGCACCGGCAGGTAGGGGGCAGGGGGAGGATGGATGGGAGAAAAGAGGGAGGGATAGTTGGTTTTAACATGGCGTATAGAGAATCGTATAGGTTTTATGCAACATTAAAAATCACGCAAGAGGAAGAAAAGCTGTCTCCTTCTATATCAGCTTACAATGTGCTGTCCAAATAGACGCAAGCGGAACAAATATATATATTTAAATTGTAACAATATTTATTAGCATTTAAGTTTACTAAATACACTTACAATTATCTAAATTTAGACACTTTTTTATACTTAAGTATATTATTAGTATGTTAGATAACGAGCAAAACAAATTTACTTTGAATAAGTACATTTTATGTATGTTTCTCATAAATTAAAATTAAAGAAGTAATGGTATTTGAATAAGAATTCCTGCATTTTCTATATAAAAAAGTGTATTGATAATGTGTTTCATGTTTTATTTTACAAATACATGTTTACTAATTAATTAGCCATGTAAAGGTTACCTTGATTGACCAAGGCATTTTCTCAGCCAATGTCAACATGCTATTTACAAAGCAGTTGTGTCTGGAGCAGTAATTTACAAGGAACACTTTTGAGAACTGTGAACCATTGGCATTTCACATATTACTGTAATAAATTAACATTTCAATAACATTTGTAATGTGTTATATGTCATGTTTAATTATTAGTGCAAAATTACTCAATTACTCAATGAAAATCAAAACATTTGGTTAAGCGAAATATGAGGAACAATATCATATTATAAATCTAAACTTCAGCTGCAGAAAAGGATGCTGGGGAATATGCACATATATTGTGCACATCTGTTTTTGAAAGTATACTTTAAATATATTATGTGGACATTTAAGTTAAGTATGCTATATTTATACTCTCAGGAAGCCTTGTGTTTTAGGTTATTGTCCTGCTGAAAGGTGAATTTCTCTCCCAGTGGATGGTGGAAAGCAGACTGAACCAGGTTTTACTCTAAGATCTTTTGCCTGTGATTAGCTCTATCCTATCTTTTTATCCTGGAAAACTCCCCAGTATTTGCCGATGTCAAGCATACCCATAACATGATGCAGCACCACCATGCTTGAAAATATAGCGGCAGTTACTCAGTGATGTGTTGTGTTGGATTTGCCCCAAACATAAAGCTTTGCATTTAGGCCAAAACATTATTTATTTATTTTCAGTTTTACTTAGGTGCTTTGCTCCATACAATATGTATGTCTTGGAATATTTATATTCTGTATATTTATATTATTATTTTTCACTCTGTCATTTAAATCATTATTGTGGAGTCACTACGATGTTGTTGATCCATCCTCAGTTTTCTCCCGTCACAGCCATTGAACTCCGTAACTGTTTTACGATCAAAAATGGCCTCATTGTAACATCCCTGAGCAGTTTCATTCCTGTCCTGCAGCTCAGTTCAGAAGGATGATTGTATCTTTGATGGGTCTTGGTGGTTTTAATACATAATCCATGGCATAATTATTCACTTGACCATGCTTGAAGAGATATTCAATGTCTGATGTGATATTGTTGCCGATCTACCAATCACTGTTCTTTTATGAGGCTTTCGAAATGCTAACTGGTCTTTGTAGTTGAATCTGTGCTTGACTTTCAATACTTGACTGAGGGACTTTACATATGTTGTATGTATGGGGGACAGAGGAAGGGTTAGTCATAAAACATTTTACTTAATAACAATTACAAGTGTATTTTGAATCAATATACACTACCAGTCAAAAGTTTGGACACACCTACTAATACAAGGGTTTTCTTTATTTTTACTATGTTATACTGTACATTTTAGAATAGCAGTGAAGACATCAAAACTATGAAATAACACATATGGAGTCATGTAGCAACCAAAAGTGTGGCGCAGCGGTCTAAGGCACTGCATCTCTGTGCTAGAGGCGTCACTACAGACCCTGGTTCTATTCCAGCTGTATCACAACCGGCCGTGATCGGGAGTCCCATTGGGCGGCGTAAAATTGGCCCATCATCGTCTGGGTTAGGGGAGGCTGGGTAGGCCGTCATTGTAAATAAGAATTTGTTCTTAACTGACTTGCCTGGTTAAATAAAATAAAAATAAAAATAAATACAAATATATTTGAGATTCTTCAAATAGCCACCCTTTACCATGATGACAGCTTTGCACACTCTTGGCATTCTCTCAACCAGCTTCATCAGCTCAAATAAGCAAAGAGAAACAACAGTCCATCATTACTTTAAGACATGAAGGTCAGTCAATACGGAACATTTCAACAACTTTTAAAGTTTCTTCAAGTGCAGAGTTACCTCTGCTGCAGAGGATAAGCTCATTAGAGTTACCAGTCTCAGAAATTGCAGCCCAAAGAAATGCTTCAAAGTTTTCAGGAAACAGACATCTCAACATCAACTGTTCAGAGGAGACTGGTTGAATCAGGCCTTCATGGTCGAATTGCTGCAAATAAACCACTACTAAAGGACAGCAATAAGAAGAAGAGACTTGCTTGGACCAAGAAACAAGCGCAATGGACATTAGGCCGGTGGAAATTTGTCTGAGATATTTGGTTCTAACTGCAGTGTGTTTGCGAGACGAGATGTGGGTGAACGGATGATCTCTGCATTTCCCACCGTAAATCATGGAGGAGGAGGTGTTATGGTCTGGGGGTGCTTTTCTGGTGACACAGTCTGTGATTTATTTAGAATTCACACTTAACCAGCATGGCTACCACAGCATTCCGCAGCGATACGCCATCACATTTGGTTTGGGCATAGTGGGACTATCATTTGTTTTTCAACAGGACAATGACCCAACACACCTCCAGGCTGTGTAAGGGCTATTTTACCAAGAAGGAGAGTAACGGAGTGCTGAATCAGATGACCTGTGTATGACCCTGCAAGCTTGACACACTAGTATTTGGGGAGTTTCTCCCATTCTTCTCTGCAGATCCTCTCAAGCTCTGTCAGGTTTGATGGGGAGCATTGCTGCATAGCTATTTTCAGGTCTCTGCAGAGATTTTTGATCAGGTTCCAGTACGGGCACTGGCTGGGCCACTCAAGGACATTCAGAGACTTGTCCTGAAGCCACTCCTGCGTTGTCCTGGCTTTGTGCTTTGGGTCGTTGCCCTGTTGGAAGGTGAATCTTCACCCCAGATTGAGGTCCGCTCTGGAGCAGGTTTTCATCAAGGATCTCTCTTTCCCTCAATCCTGACTAATCTCCCAGTCCCTGCCGCTGAAAAACATCCCCACAGCATGATGCTGCCACCCCCATTCTTCACCATAGGGATGGTGCCACGTTTCCTCCAGATGTGACGTTTGGCATTCAGGCCAAAGAGTTCAATCATGGTTTCTTCAGACCAGAAAATCATGTTTCACATGGTCTGGGAGTCTTTAGGTGCCTTTTGGCCAACTCCAAGCAGGCTGTCATGTGCCTTTTACTAAGGGGTGGCTTCCTTCTGGCCACTCTACCATAAAGGCCTGATTGGTGGAGTGCTGCAGAGATGGTTGTCCTTTGGGAAGGTTCTCCCATCTCCACAGAGGAACTCTGGAGCTCTGTCAGCGTGACCATTGGGTTCTTGACCACCTCCCTGACCAAGGCCCTTCTCCCCCGATTGCTCAGTTTGACCAGGTGGCCAGCTCTAGGAAGTGTTTGGTGGTTCCAAACTTCTTACATTTAAGAATGATGGAGGCCACAGGATGGAAACAGGATGCACCTGAGCTCATTTTTGTGTCTCATAGCTATTGGTCTGAACACTGTAAATAAGGTGTTTCATTTTTTATTTTCATAAATAACCCTTCTACTGTGTTCCGGTCTAATTGGAACGATTTACAAGTTCTCTCTGAAAAATGTAGTTAATTTAATCTGATTGTCATAAGGTTCCATGACTTTGTCCACACAGGGCATCTGAACACACAATATACATTTTGAAAATGTTCATTACATTGTGGGTGTTTTATTTCACTTTTGTACACCTGTGGTGTTCCCGGTCATTGGAAATGAATGGGTGAGACTACAAATAGTGTATAATAGTGTATAAAATTGAGTTAATCAGATGCCCATTTATCAGATCGACACACTTCCTCTCCCAGACCCCCACACACAACTCACTCCCCTTCTTGGCTTCCATGGCAACCCCCACGGGAACCTTTCCCCAATAGAATATTTCCCCCACGGGAACCACACCTTTTGGCATTCTCACAAACAATAGAAACATTATTTCAATAATATATAGAACTTTTCTCACAGCTCTGGTATATAAAGCTTTTTTGAGGCCTTGCTCACAATTCATTATTTGGCAACACAATGACCAAACGATATACTGTATGTGAGGCTCTTGATCATATCTTTGATCATGACACTGGTGAGGAGGAGAGAGGCCAGGAAACTGACAGTGAAGATGCATTAGAGGAGGAAGTGTCAGAAGTTGAAGACAACACAGAATATGATCCAGACCAAGAGACAACCGATGTTGAACAATCCAGTGATGAGGAAGAGGGTCCAGCTGAGGCTGTTGTTACATTCCGGTCAAAGAAGGGGAATTTGTCCTAGTCTTCATCCCCACCTGAGAGGAGAGGTCGGCTGTCGGCTGGAAATGTTATCAGGATGACCCCAGGGCCAACAAGATATGCCATATCCGGGTTGATGTTTTTTTTAACTTAAAAACGAGTTGTATGAGCTCAGGTCAATGAAGCCTACAGGACAGAAATAAAAAATACAAGCAAATAGATGTTCAAAACTTTTCACAAGAACTTAAGTTGATAAAAAATATCTAACACAACATTAGGTGATAATATATGTATTATTATGGATTTATAATCAGCTATAATGGGGCGGTCATTTTGGACCGGGAACACAGAATTAATTAACATGAAACAAACACAACACAAGGGTTATTTTCTAAAATTTAATCAATTTTAGAAAAAGGCTGTAACGTATAAAAATGTGGAAAAAGGGAAGAGGTCTGAATACTTTCCAATTGCACTGTACTAGAAAAATACATATTGTATTTTAAGTATATTTTTTGAATTTTTTGTATATTTAAGTATACTCCCAAGTGGCGCAACATTCTAAGGCACTGCATCTCAGTGCTAGAGGCATCACTACAGACACCCTGGTTTGAATCCAGGCGGTATCACAACCGGCCGTGATTGGGAGTCCCATAGGGCAGCGCACAATTAGCCTAGCGTTGTCCGAGTTTGGCCAGTGTAGGCCGTCATTGTAAATAAGAATTTGTTATTTTTTTAATTGTTTTTTTTTTTCACTCGGGAAGACGACTTTGACCCAACAGGACAGAAAAGGAGGGATATACACCTAAAAAGAGCAGACAGATAGAGACACAAAGACAGAGAGAGATAGACAGAAGGTGAGAGGGGTTGAGTGAGGGGACATTGAAGGAAGAAGAGTGTGGAGACAGCACTTTATCATTTGCTTTCAAAGTCTCAATCTTCCTCTCGTCTTTAGCATTTGAAGCACTAAGGTCTCCAATGCCAGCAAAGGTCAGGGCTATTATTTATTGGTCTCTTATGGAGGTGCTGTCTGTAGGGCTAAGCGTTGTGCCATACACCTGGACAGCAGCCAACATCACTGGCTCCAACCTGAGCCTAGACTAGCGAGGCACGAACAGGGTTTGAAATCAGGCTTGAGATCAATGCCATTTCAGGTCAAAATTATGACTTGTCATGAAGCGGGAAACGTTTCTTAACCCTCTAGAGGGGGGTTCTAATCTAACATATGGAAATGTTTGAAGATGGTTATACCAAGGATCAGTTAGCTATTTGATTTTGAATTTTAAGACCCCTTAAAATTATTGGATGATATGTTGAATTTGGCATTACTGCTACTAGCCAATAGAAACACATTGAATAATAGCTTCACTGCATCGAACAACAGATAGTCCCTCCTAAAAAAATCAAAAGGACGTTTTTTTCTGAAGTGTCTCTCCTATATCTGAGAGATATAAGAAATATCAGGAAACATACTGTTTTATTTTATTTTGTTAATTCATTTTCCGCGATGGCGCGACCATTTTAGGCCAAGGGTTAATACATTTTATTTATTTTCATAGCCTCCTAATGTTTGTGGCCACAATCCACACTTCTACATACTCAAAATAAGTCAATTATCCTGTATTTTCTTTCCATCATTTGCATACGGTAACGCATGACTAATATGATTATTTTTACAGTGAGAATATGAAGCAATAGTCATATTTAATTTGTATGTACAGTAAATCAATTTAAGTTAATATACTTCAGTAACATTTTCTTCCTATTTATCAATTCCATGTTATTGATCACTTGATAATTAAAGCAAAAATGTAGTAATTATTTTCTCAAATTACATGGCAAGGTCTCAGCACATCATTGTAAACATTTTAAAGATTGTATTACATTTCAAGGAGGGCTATTGACTAAAATGGGTGTCTGTAAAACAAGAAAAAGGAGAGACACGATTATGTTGGCTGGTTTCTCATTTAATTCATGTAAGAATTGCATATGCAAGACTCTCTTTGAATATTGCATTCTTCAAGTATGGTCTTGTCTATCTCTTTCATTTGACACTTCAAAATACCATGACTTCTTTGCAGTTTTCTTTAAAAAAAAAAAAAATCTACTAAACTGTACCAACCCATGATCTTTTTAGGGTTACCACTACTTCTAGCAGGGAAAGTCTCTACTGCACCCATGTGATGACCATGGCTAATGTCATGTGTTGATAGCATCCACGCTTGGGTCCGTGGTGAGAAACTGTAATTGCTTGAATGAGAGTGAAGATGAGAAACACACTGACGTAAAATCATGGCCAGATGGTGATGTGTAACAGGGACCTGCTGTGACACCGAAACTCTACACAAAAACAAACGGCTCTAAACATAGAAATATAGTAGATAGAACATATAACAGGTCTTGCCGTTAGATTAGATTGTTTATTAGTCACATGCACAGGGTCGCAGATGTGATTGTAGGGTACAGTGGAATTCTTAAGCTCTGAGCTCCAACAGTGCAGTCAAAGTGGAAGTCCAGGGGGCAGGATCCAGACCAAGATCCTTGATTCCAGACCAAGATCCTTGAACCAAGATCCTTGATTTCGGCGATGTCATTTACAAACTAGCCTCCAACACTCTACTTAGCAAATTGGATGTAGTCTATCATAGTGCCATCCGTTTTGTCACCAAAGCCCCATACACTACCCACCACTGCGACCTGTATGCTCTCGTTGGCTGGCCTTCACTATATATTCGTCGCCAAATCCACTGGCTCCAGGTCATCTATAAGTCTTTATTAGGTAAATCCCCGCCCTATCTCAGCTCACTGGTCACCATAGCAACACCCACCCGTAGCATGGGCTCCAGCAGGTATATCTCACTGGTCACCCCCAAAGCCAACACCTCCTTTGGCCGCCATTCCTTCCAGTTCGCTGCTGCCAATGACTGGAACGAATTGCAAAAATCATTGAAGCTAGAGGTTCCTATCTCCCTCAATAACTTTAAGCATCAGCTGTCAAAGCTGCTTATCGATCACTGCACCTGTATATAGCCCTTCTGTAAATAGCCCACCCTACTACCTCATCCCCATATTTATTTTTGTTTATTTTCACTAATCTTGCACTCCAGTATCTCTATTTGCACATCATAATTTGCACATCCTTCATTCCTGTGTTAATGATGATAATTTCTGTAATTTATTTCTACTCTATAGTCTATTTATTGTCCTACCTCCCAACCTTACTGCATTTTTGCACTACATTTTGCACTCTGTTTATAGATTTTCTATTGTGTTTTTGACTGTTTGTTTAATGTGTAACTCTGTGTTGTTTTTTTGTCGCACTGCTTTGCTTTGTCTTGGCCAGGTCGCAGTTGCAAATGAGAACTTGTTCTCAACTGACCTACCTGGTTAAATAAAGGTGAAATAAAAAAAATAAAAATAAAAAAGGAGGGTGGCGGAGGAATGGGGGGCAGGTAGCTGACTAGTGGTGGCTATTCAGTAGTCTGATGGCCATGGAATCGGTAATGGTAAAATTCAATTACCATGCATTGTAGGCCTACACTGGATCATGTTTTAGGTCAGTGGCATACACCTTAAATCCATGATGTGGTAGCATTTGTTGCTGTAGTACAGAACAGTATTTACAGTATATATGTTTTATTGTTGTAATACAGTAGTGTTATGTATCAGTGGTGGTTGAGTTCTAAGGTGTCATTGTACAACTGCACTTTTATTGTGACACCATCCTTCCTCTCCTTTCCTCTCAAGCTTCCAGGACAGCCTTAGCAAGATGTTTAGTTGCATTCAACCACATGAAAGACTGCCTCTCTCTCTGCTGACATATAACGTGAAAACGCCACCTCCAGTTTGTTTTCAAGAGGGGTGGAAATTGAACACAACAGCCATTTGAAGTGTGGATTGAGACACTTTTTTTCTGAAGGGAATGAACTGACGACAACATGTGGCGAAGAGAGCTTTCCCCACGCCATTCTTTAAAGCTTCCTACGGCCCAGTGGCAGAGAATAAAAATATACAGTATGAGTGTATAAGGTTCTATGTGGGAGGTGAGGGTACTCTTCCTCTGCGTTACGAACAAAGGACCAAAACCTTCACTAGTGAAGAGTAAGGTTCCATGATATTAAGCCACAAACTGAATCTCTGGTGGTGCCAGAGACTCTCACCTTCCTTCAGCAGACCTTAATATTACTTTATTACCCTCT
The DNA here is from genome assembly GCA_023634145.1 of Thymallus thymallus. Lineage (NCBI taxonomy): Eukaryota > Metazoa > Chordata > Actinopteri > Salmoniformes > Salmonidae > Thymallus > Thymallus thymallus. The sequence goes on from CM042388.1 coordinate 43,836,673, forward strand.
AAAATGACTCTTAGTGTTAAACAGTCTTGAACTCCAGTTCTCCTCCACATGGGTTCTACCATCCACTTCAAAGAGCTATGATGCCCCACACTCCGCTCTGGTCAGACAGATAGCTCAGGATTTCATAGAGAGAAGCCCAGACACAGGCTGACTGACTAAACGGGATGTTCACACCCTATTAAAGTGGACACACTGCAGGAGGAAAAGGTGTAAGAAGCCTTAAGTGAGCCATGTCTTTCAGGACAACACTGTTCTCGTTCAATTGTCAATGCTCTCAACAGTTAAAATGACCATGCATTGTCAGCGTGTGAGTGCCGTTTTCAATGCATTTGATTGATAGAGAAATACAGACAGTAAATGAAAAACTCCCCATAACAAAGTAACGATTGAGTCCTGTTGTGTTGACGGGTCTACATTATTTAGCTATTTTAGTCGTTATGTCAGTGTATTCTAACTACGTTCAGAAACAGAATGTATGTGTTTGTTTGTGACAGAAAGCCTCACACTCAAATTAAAAGAGCAACGTTTTGACTTTAAAGCACCCCCTGTTATAAAGAAGGCATGGCTCTCACTCTAAATATTAATAAAATAAATGCCTTTCAGAACTGGTATTTCTCTCCTGTAGAAGACGTACTACTCTCCTCTCAACGTTAATACATGTAAAAGGCATTTAGTGACAAATAGGTGGCCTTTCCACCATGACATATAACGCTGACTTAAAATGGCAGTATTACACTTAGCCCAAATCTAAGTATAATCGTTTGATAATGGAAAATATAATTTTTGTGAAAGAAAAAAAGGTAGAAAGTAAGAAAGAAAAAGAAATACACTGAGTATTCAAAACAATATGAACATCTGTCTTTCCACGACATAGACCGACCAGGTGAATCCAGGTGAAAGCTATGATCCCTTATTGATGTCACTTCTTAAATGTACTCCAATCAGTGTACTGTAGATGAAGGGGAAGAGACAGGTTAAGAAGGATTTTTAAGCCTTGAGACAATTTAGACATGGATTGTGTATGTGTGCCATTCAGAGGGTGAATGGGCAAGACAAAAAGACGTGAGTGCCTTTGAACGGGGTTTGGTAGTAGGTGCCAGGCGGAGCGGTTTGAGTGTGTCAAGAACTGCAACGCTGCTGTGTTTTTCACACTCAACAGTTTTCCGTGTGTATCAAGAATGTGTGATGGACTATAGGTCCATGTTCTGATATGTGTGATGGACTACAGGTCCATGTTCTGATATGTGTGATGGACTACAGGTCAATGTTCTGATATGTGTGACGGACTACAGGTGCATGTTCCGATATGTGTGATGGACTACAGGTCCATGTTCTGATATGTGTGGTGGACTACAGGTCCATGTTCTGATGTTCTGTGTTGAAGATGTCTTTTACTCCGATTAATTGCTACCATCTCCAGATATTCCTTCAACAGATGATAGATCAGTTGTTTACATCTCCGTATATTCCTTCAACAGATGTTAGATCAGTTGTTTACATCTCCGTATGTTCCTTCAACAGATGTTATATCAGTTGTTTACATCTCCGTATGTTCCTTCAACAGATCATCTGTTCCTGGGGACAGCAGAGACGCCATTTTATATCTGAACCGCTCTGAACGTCACTGAATGGCACCTTCCAAAGGTTGGATAGGCTGCTGCCCTTTTTGTCTAAAATGGTATGTTGGCATTTTACTCTACACGTGTCAGCAGAACTTACCTCTCAAGTTATAGCCGTTGTAATGCGAGTATATATTTGTTCACACCGGCAGCCACAAAAAAGGGAACGTGAAAAGTACTGTATATCTGTGTTTTTGTGTGTGCCTGTGCATGTGTGAACACAATCATCCACAAAGTATGCACATAAAGGCAATGTGCATTTCAAGTCTATATTATTTTATTTTGAAGTGTCCTCCTCAAATTATTATATTATATAGATACACAGCTCTCCAGTGTCTTACTGGGCATAAACATAATTTCACCCTGAAATGGAACTGCAACGACTGCAGTATTTTTTTCTCTTCAAAATCTGTAGCAATTTATGTGAGGAAGCATGTGTGCCTACTGAAAATACAGTACGTACATCTTGTGCTTTTTATCTACTCACTACTGATGAGGTAGGCTATTGCACTTTCATAAAAAAACAACCAGTGTATGTTTTCAAGATTTCTCTTTGTGATCTCTTAATTCATGATGACACGTGATCAGGACCTTAAAGTCTATATCAGTCTCTCAAAGCACAGGCTTCCATTATTGTATTGTGAGGAAACAATGACAACCAACTAGAGAACAGGGTTTATAGTCTTCTTTCATCCTGCATCAATCCCTGTGGAACAGTGGGGGCTGGTAGCTTGACGTATTTAGGAGGATGGGAGACCCAGGGTATAAGCGTGAAGCAAAAATCGTCAAAAACTAATTATTTTAACCTAAAACAATTAAGAAATGTATATTAAAATATTATGGGGAATCTGAATGAGAGGGCTAGGTATCACAGAGGCTTCAGTGCAGGACAGGCTCATCATGGATGGATGATGTTGGAGAAGAGCTCAACTCTTCCACTGAGGGCAGGACAGGATTTAACTGGGATGACAAAAAACGAGGATGTCAGAAAGGACGCAAAATCCTTTGGAAAACAAAGCAAGCACTCTATCATGTAGGAACTATCTTTCTTTGTTTAACTCTCAATCCCACAAGGATGACGCAAGTTACGTTTAGTCTAGTGTTGTAGGTCTTTAAATGCAGCAGGAAATAATTATTAAATGTTAATGTCATTACTTAAAGCAGGAATCTGCAGGTTGTGGGTGACCCTATGCCGCCCTACTTCTTGTGTAGTGTTTCCACTTTGAACGAAAATAAGGGGGTTGAGGCCTAAGCCGACTTGGGCTGGCCTTCTGGGCAAGGTGTGTCTTCGCGTTACCTTGCTACCATGGCCCCGGAGCTCGATAGTGAGTGAAAGTCACTTTTAAGCTAACGTTACAGCTGCCAGAAACAAACACAGAGAAGATGAAGCCAACAAGCTAGCTAACTTGTTTGCAGATAAACTGTCCTTGTAGAAACAAACATCATTCTTGGTTCTTGGGACAGAATCAACTCGAACCCAAAACTGAAAAATAAGTAAGAAAAATCCAGAAAACCGGATAAACATTGGAATTAATTTTGAAAGGTGGAGAGTGATATCAAAATGGTCACCGTTCTCATGGACTGATAGGTAAGTGTTGGGTTGTGTTTTTAGCCTGCTAGCTACGTTAGCTGCTAACCTTAGTGCAAGGCTCTCCAACCCTATTCCTGGAGAGCGACCCTCCTGTAGGTTTTCAATCCAACCCCAGTTATAACTAGCCTGATTCTGCTTATCAACCAGCTAATTATTATAATCAGGTGCGCTAGATTAGGGGAAAATCTACAGGACGGTAGCGCTCCAGGAACAGGGTTGGAGAGCTCTGCCTTTGTGTGTCCAATGTTCAAGCTAGCTAACATGGCAACTTAGCTAGCTAGCTAACATCTGGTGTATTCTGACTGTTTTGTACTCAAAGGACTCTAACGATAGTATCATGTAGCTACATTGAATAAACCCCACAAGATGCCCAATGCTTTTATTTTAACTAGCTAACGTTAGCAAAAGTTATATATGGAGATTGTTGACATGATAGTGTGTTTGGTTTCTAGATGATACTGCTAGCTAGCTATACTACTTTCGGCCTAGGACCACCCCAAAAAATATGCCTAGTTATAAAATTTGGTACAGTAACATCACACAAACATGCATTTCTGAGGGAGATACTGGTTTTGAGGGAACCTGAGGTTGTAGAAGTTGTGGTTGTGGAAAAATAAACACAAAAAGAGGTAAGAAATGCTATGGATGTTTTTGTATGCTTTGTGTTTCAATAACTGTTAGGTTGGTAATCGACCAAAATGAAGCTATGTTTGCCTGTTCAGCACATTGCCTATAAAACATGGCATTGACTCCTACTGCCCAACTTGAAGGGCTGAACGAATATCCAAAGTGGTCAGTCAAGTAAACAATGGCTCATATGCATTACATATTGGTAGACTATGGGCCATCAAGTAATAGAATGGTGACATTAGCATGACATATGTTACACTGGTTACAGCACAACACCACATCCTAAGTACAGTACAGTACAGTATGTAAAGTACCCTGTTGTGACACTGACTTATTTCCTAGTAATGTCTTTCCATGTAACTGTCGTCAACAGAGCATAGATGGTGATTCACAACCCTGGAGAGCATTGAAGAAGATGATGTGGTTGAATTCATAAATTGCGTGTGAGTTCTCACTATAATGTCGGCTACTCATATTCTATCAATATTAGGTTATCAAATCAAAATCAATATGTATTTGACATATACACAGGATACAGTGGGGTGTATACTGGAATATGACATTGCATTGTATTGTGTACTATTGAACTAAGCATTAAAAAAAAAAAAAAAACGTCAACCTGTACTGCACAGGATAGCTTGGACCTGTTGGATGGAGGAAACAAAGTCAGCCCTAGATGATGAAGAACATCCTAACCCTTCAGCTACACAACATGCCACCATCAGTATTGTGTCAATGTGATGTTCTATCTGCTACCCCAGAAACCAACCAAATACATTTTCTTTGTCATTATTTCAATTCACAAGATAGAATGAACGCTTGTGTCTACCTTTAAGAATTGAATCTCTGTAGCAGGGTCGTAAGGATGCATCGTGGTCATACTGTCTCTGATGACCTCCCAGTAGGAGGTGAAAAGAGGGGACCAGGAGCATCACATAACAGTTTGTGACCTGAAGATGTAGGAAACAGATTCATCATTCTAAGCTGTTGTGGGTGGCGAGTACTGGAATCATTCCGTGATCGGATGGAGCACCATGTAGGCTTTTATCCTGGGAGCTGCTAGCTAGCTGTATATGTGTAGCCAGTTTGCTCATCATTACGCACACCTGTCACCATTGTTACGCACTTCATGGCACTCACCTGGACCCAATCACCTATCTGATTGCCTCTCCTATATCAGTCACTCCCTTTGGTTTCTTAACCAGGCATTATTGTTCTCTGTTTCAGTTTCATGTCTGTACTCTTGTCATGTTTCTTGTTTTTGTATTTATTATTATTAAATATGAATTCCCTGTACTTGCTTCCCGACTCCCATCGTACATGTTACAGAATAACGCCTCACCAAAGGGGATCGTCAGGGAGGTGTACAGCCAGCATCAGATACAAGCAGCTCAGACCCTAATAGAACAGTTGCTGCTCCACCAAATTACCCAGAAGATTGGCCCCCAGTCTTAACAGACTTCATGAGGACTTAGTTAGTGCGCAGGTCCATTCAAACCAGGACTGGATTTTTCTTACCCTAAAGACAAGTCTAGAAGAAGAAATGAATGTGGAGGCTGTTCTGAAAGAGAAGAGACTGAGAAACAACAAGAGGCATTTCAGCTATGAGGCTCCTGATGAACCAGTGACTGATGCACTGAAAAACCTTGAAGTCAGCTACTTCAAAATTGTGGTAGACTCTGCTGTGACATACATAGATGAGAGATTTGAAACAAAAACCAGGTGACAACCAAATATGGAGTGCTGCTGAACTTCAGCACTGCCTCTTAGATGTCCAGTGAATCTTTAAAAGGCACACTGCATGGAAGTTGAAAACACTCTAACCTTCAGAGATGACTGTGACATCAGTGGAATGGATCTGGCACACGAGATTCAGAATTTACCTGATCAGGCATCAGAAAAGATGACTGCCTTTCAGCTGCTTTCCTTTCTCAGTGAGAAAAACCTGGAGGAACTCTATCTTAACCTTTGGATAGCCCTAAGAATTGCAGTAACACTACCAGTAACAGTAGCATCAGCAGAGAGGGGCTTTTCAAAATTAAAGCTCATCAAAAGCTACCTGAGGTCTTCCATGTCACAGGAACGTTTGAGTGGTCTGGCCATCATGAGCATAAATCATGGATGTGGGGAAACACATGTCCTATGATGACATCATTGATGATTTTACCTCAAGAAAGTGCAGAAGAGGAATTTTTGGATGGTAAGATTTGAATTCAAACATTCAAATGTTTACACACTTAGTAACATTTAAGATTGTATGGCAGAAGTGCATTTGTGTAAATTACTGCTTATCTAACTATGTGACATACTTTCTCAATTTCTTCCAGACAGTCCAGATAGACTGGTGCCCATGCTGATGCTGAAAATGCCCAGGCTGTAGAGGGAACCAAAGTTAATCACACAAGTGTATAGGATTTATTAGACTATTTTGAGACACATGGCTGAAGCCATAGCCTATAGGCTTATGTTTACATTGTATAGCCAAAGCTAATCACACAGCTGTATAGGTTTTATTTGACTATTTTAAGACATACTGTGTAGCTGCAGCCATAGCTAATTGTATAATATTGTGAGGACTGGACTAATTTCCAGACAGCAAAGCCAAAGCTCAGTGTTATATTTTATTATTTTTTACATTTTCTACAATTTCTTATTTATGTTAATGTTAATATTCACTTATCTTAAGATTCTATAGAAAATATTCTATTAAATAAATATTGTTTGTTTATACCTTATTCTTAGACCGACAGATGGAGCAAACTGTTTTAAAGGAGGGAGGATTGTAGTGGGAGCACTGGGGTGTCAGGTGTGACTGTGTGGCAAATGGTTTACATAGCTCACGGGTCAGGTAGTGGGGCCCCTTAGCAGAATTTTGCTTAGGGCCCCAGTGAGGTCAGGACCAGCTCTGATTATAGCACAACTAGCTTGCAGAAGAAAGCGACCACACAGGGCTGTTTTATGAAAATCTGGTTGGTCTCACAGAATGTAAAAAAGTTAGGATGGGATTGAGTGAAGTCGCAGCAAATTAAATTAGCAACACCATGGAGAGCCTCGCAAGTTTGACTAAATTACTTTATATATTTCAGTCTAAAGCCTCCTGTGTTCCAATGGCACGTTGTGTTAACTAATCCAAGTTTATAATTTTAAAAGGCTAAAACCCTTTTGCAATTAGGTTAGCACAGGTGAAAACTGTTGTGTGGATTAAAGAAGCAATAAAACTGGCCTTCTTTAGACTAGTTGAGTATCTGGAGCATCAGTTTTTGTGGGTTCGATTACAGGCTCAAAATGGCCAGAAACAAATAACTTTCTTCTGAAACTCGTCAGTCTATTCTTCTTCTGAGCAATGAAGGCTATTCCATGCGAGAAATTGCCAATAAACTGAAGATCTCGTACTACTCCCTTCACTGAACAGTGCAAACTGGCTCTATCCGCAAAACAACAGTCTCAACGTAAAAAGTGAAGAGGCGACTCCGGGATTCTGGCCTTCTAGGCAGAGTTGCAAAGAAAAATCCATATCTTCCTCTGTCCAGTGTCTGTGTTATTTTGCCCATCTTAATCTTTTCTTTTTATTGGCCAGTCTGAGATATAGCTTTAACATTGTCTACACTGTATTTCTGATCAGGTTTATGTTATTTTAATGTTTTCTTTCAAAAACAAGGACATTTCTAAGTGACCCCAATCTTTTGAACGATAGCGATCTCTAGCTTAAACTGACAGATTTTTATAGGGATTTTTTTATTATGCTAATTCGATTCACGCAAGAGCGCGGACATCGACCTTAGGGTTAAAATTCTAAATCAAATAGCAAAATGATCCTTTGTGTGACCTTCTTTAAACAATTCTATAGTTTAGTAGTACCCCACCCATCCCCTAGCTTAGACAGGGTTTAGACTCTTATGGGTTAGTACGATATGCGTTGGCTGAATTGGACAGTATTTCAGTGTCTTTTTGTAGAGTGTGTCTGACACGAGATACAGCTGCCCCTGTGTCGATCTCCAAATGCACCGGCTGCCCCTCTAGCAAGGGAGAGACATATTAGCCGTGCAGCCTCCCAGTAACAGTCAGTATTTTCAGTGTGTCTTCCTCGTCAACAGCGTGAGCAAGAGCATGTTTATTTCTTGTTTTCATTCTTTTTTTCATTCTTTTTTCTGCAAACTAGTTAGATCTGGCCCTTTTTTACCACAGGCTCGGCAACCCGTGTCCTTACACCAGCATGTTCTGTAGATGCCTGATGTCCTGCTTTGCCACAGTGGAAGCATGTGCCTTGATTTCCCCGTCTCTGATTTCCAGTAGATGCCTGATGAACTCAACTGCTGATCCTGTTTAGTTTCCTGTGTTCCCTGGACACACTGACATCAATGGCGCTTGCCAAGGTCAGATTACTTTCAGTCAATAGTCTCTTTTGTGTAGCTTCACTCCGTAGCACACATACAACTCTGTCTCTAATGGTGTCATTTAAAACATAATTAAACACACAGTGCTTTTATTTAATGCAGCAAACATTGTCACTGATTCTCCCTCTTCCTGATTTCTTCTGTGGAACCTTTCAGCAATAACTAGTAGTTTTGGTGAAAAGTGTCCTTTCAGTATTTCTACAATATCCCCATATGTCTTATTACTTGGCCTGTCTGGCTGTAGCAGGCTGTGTAGTAAATCAAATTAATCTATATAATTTGTAAAATAAAATATTAAAACCATTCTGTATATGAGCTCTACTGCTCAACACTTTCATCAAACTGTCCAATGTTTCCAAACAATTCCAGCTATTTGACTTTTCAATAGGCTCCTCACTTCAATATTGTACTCAATCACAGCACCGTTCTCTTCTGCCACTGCAATATTTTCCTCAGTCATGTGATCTTCATTGACTTCACTCGCTGACGTTTCATCCCCAAGTTCGCTCATTTAGCAGTTTTTAATTCCAAAGTTTGTCTTCACAGTTGAATAAATGTCCTTTCCTTTACTCACTGTATAGTGAATTTGGAAAGTATTCAATCCCCTTCCTTTTTTCCACATTTTGTTACTTTACATTATTCTAAAAAATTGTTTTTTTTTTCCACCATCAATCTACACACAATACCCCATAATGACAAACTGACAGCAGGTTTTTAGAAGCTTTACATAATTTATGAATAAAAAACACCTGAAAAATCATATTTACGTAAGTATTCAGACCCTTTACTCAGTATTTGTTGAAAAAACTTTGGCAGTGATTACAGCCTCAAGTCTTCTTGGGTATAATGGATCAAGCTTGGTGCAACTGTATTTGGGGAATTTCTCCCATTCTTCTCTGCAGATCCTTTCAAGCTCTGTCAGGTTGGATGGGGAGCGTCGCTGCACAGCTATTTTCAGGTCTCTCCAGAGATGTTCGATCAGGTTCAAGTCCAGGCTCTGGCTGGGCCTCTCAAGAACATTTAGAGACTTGTCCCGAAGCCACTCCTGCGTTGTCTTGGCTATGTTCTTAGGGTTGTTGTCCTGTTGGAAGGTGAACATTCGCCCCAGTCTGAGGTCCTGAGCGCTCTGGAGCAGGTTTTCATCAAGGATCTCGCTGTACTTTGATCTGTTCATATTTCCCTCGATCCTGACTAGTCTCCCAGTCCCTGCCGCTGAAGAACATCCCCACAGCATGATGCTGCCACCACCATGCTTCATTCTTATGACCTCATGGCTTGGTTTTTGCTCTGATATGCACTGTCAACTGTGGGACCTTATATAGACAGGTGGGTGCCTTTCCAAACCATATTCAATCAATTGAATTTACCACAACTGGACTCCAATCAAGTTGTAGAAACATCTCAAAGATGATCAATGGAAACAGGATGCACCTAAGCTCAATTTCGTGTCGCATAGCAAAGGGTCTGAATACTTATGTTTTTTAATTGTAATAAATTAGCAAGAATTAAAAAAAAAAAACTGTGTTTGCTTTGTCATTATGGGGTATGGTGTGTAGATTGATGAGAAAAATATATAATTTAATCAATTTTAGAATAAGGCTCTAACGTAACAGAATGTGGATAAAGTGAAAGTGCCTGAATACTTTACAATTGCACTGTATATTCATCCCACTTGCCTCTGCTAGCAATACACTGTGCTAAAATTTGCCTAGTCTGTGCCACAGAATAGTTCCTGTCAGTTCAGACTAACTCGTCAACAATCTTTTCTTATGTCTTGTGGTCTTAATAACAATTCAACAATGATGAAACGGGAGACAAGAAGTCACTTCAGACATTTATCTGGAACGTGATCATCTCCAACATATACAAGCCCTATTATGCTCTGGGGCACAACCCCAATACACCACACTAACATTTGCTTTTGAATTTTTTACAAAAACTAACCCCCAAAACAATTGGAGTGAATAGACCTCAGATATCATGCTCTGATTTCCTTTTTTTTAAAACACAGGAACTAGGAAGTCTAACTGGGCTTGTAACAGGTGAACTATCCCTTGAACTCGTAAACTCAATGCAAATATGCTTATTTCGGTTGATACACAGGTTTGAGCGATTGGTTCATGCCAGAGGAAGTGAGGTCTGTGTCAGGCTGATGTCTGGCCATCAGAGGCTTGTTTCTCTGGCTTCTCTATCGCTCAGCCTCCCGCTAGAGATCAGTAATGAAGTAGCCCTCTCATTGATATTGACCGGCCTGTCAGCGGCCCTGCCTCAGCTCCTAATAGGAGCCATTGGTCTTGAGTTAGAACTCTTGACTTAGAGGTTTTCCTTGCTTTGCATCTCAAGTGCCCACCCGAGGTTAGACCCGGCAACACTTCATGCTACTTCTAATAAAGCAGGAGAGGGAAAACCGGGATGTTATAATGAAGACGGAAATGAGGCTTGTAATACAAACAATATATTTTCTGTGAGAAACAGAACACAGGTTAAAGACTGGATGTAAGTGGGGTTCTATAGTCCAATACGTGATGAACCATGCAGACAAGCTGAGAAAGTCAGTATAAACTTTTTATACATATCGATGGGAATGCAGTCCTCCGTCCTTTGACCTATGCATACAGGTGTATGACCCGTGTCGCAACATTTATGCACTCTTCACACGATATCTCCACTGTCCTCCTATATAGAGTTAGTTGAAGGGAGAATTGTATAGCACTGTGCCATTGGAATGGCCTTCCACTGGCTAAATCAGGCCTTCTGGTTTGTCCCTGACAGAGAAGAGCTCCAACTGAAGCCTAGCCAGAGAGATCTGCTGTGTAACTCTAATGACAGGCATACAGTCCTAATCACTATAATTATTTTTGATTTACTAAAGCCTCCACACTTTTAATTCAGTGGACAATTTTAGCTATTTTGGACGGTCACATCCTCTGTCTAAAGTTTTTAGTCATAGTTCATCTCCTGATGCTGCATGGAAGCTGCAAAGTGGTGCACCTACACCTGTATCACTTGCGCTGTACTTTCTGTCATTGGAAAGACTAATTATTCACACCCTTACCCTCTCACTGCCCTAACAATGGTAGATTGCTGCATGCCTTTTGTACCTTTTAAAAACATGCAATGATTCAACCAGATGACTTTGAGTTATTTCATAAGCACGGTTCCACTTTCTCCCTTATGATACAGTATGTAAAGCCAATTATACATAACGATGTTATCATTCACAAACACAATCCAATTTCATTTTTCATATTTACATTTCCAGGGGATTTCTTGTCCCAATATATCAATGCAAATGTTCAAACATTTTTATCATCCAAGATCAAACTTGCCAATCGAAATGTTGCTATAAGCCCTGATCAGGTAGCTTTTTTATGACACAAAGGCAAAAGGTTGTCAGACAACACTTCATGATATAATAAAGTACACAATATTATTCAAGCCGGCTAATAATAATCACACATAAACCAATTAGGGGAAATAGTGGGAAGTGGAAAAGGAAGAGGGAGAACAGGAAGTGAGAAAAGCACAGTTAAGGTTAGTTGGGTGGCCTTTATAGATCGGTCTGTCTGAGGAGGGGGGTCGGGGGGCGAAGGAGGCTGATGAACTTCACTTTCTATTAGTGGCCGACAGGGGTACGCTGCCTCAGCCGCCGATCAATAGGCTGAAGGACAAAGGTGTCAGGAAAAATGAAAGACCCTTCTCTCCACTGGCAAACGTGTCCGCGGTAGAATGAGGAGAGTGGGGGGGGGGGGCGAGGTTGTGATTGAAGGGCCCTATTTTGGGGGGCACTGATGACCCGATCCTTCTCTCTCAGACCCCCTTCTGTCTGTGTGGGCTAGATCTCTGTGTCTGAGGGTTATTATACAGAGCTGATAGTCTCTGTCTGAGGCTTTGTTTGTTCTTCCCACTCAAGACCATGAAGTCTCATTGGGAGACTAGCATAAGAACTTTAGCAGACACTGTAGTGGCTTTGCTGAGTAGTTACAGTATACAGTACATCCCCCTTCTTCCTCGCTGAAGAGCCATTTGAGCATAGCACGCTTTAAAGATAGCACGTTTTTTCACTGGAAGATCGGTGTTGTTGTCTGTAATAAGCAGGTGCTGGTACTCAATTTGGGATTCCGATACTGTTTATATTTATGTGCAGAAGCTCCACAATACTTTTGAGCAAAAATTCGATAAGAGGAACAGGAGCTCAAGCAATACAAATTTGAGGTGCCTGTACTCAACTCCAATGAGCTCCTGCCCAAGTCAAGTACTGCTAATAAGTGCCTCTCATACGACTAAAGGCTACTGGTTCTCTCTCTCTCTCTCTCTCTCTCTCTCTCTCTCTCTCTCTCTCTCTCTCTCTCTCTCTCTCTCTCTCTCTCTCTCTCTCTCTCTCTCTCTCTCTCTCTCCCTCTCTCTCTCTCTCTCTCTCTCTCCTTCTCTCTATTCTTTAGTGAGGAAAGCACCACAACCTCTGCCGTCCCTGATATATACCTGCAAATGAATACAATATGGAGCAACTAGACGAAATGCTAACCTGTCAAATGAAGTCCTTCATTAAAAAATAAATATATTATAATTTCCATAATGGATGGTATGTGTGGTTTATAGGTGAGGCCAGAGGGATCTGGTTCTAGTTCTGTTTGACAAGCACCATTATGTTTATGGATATTATGAGAGGAGGGGATAAAATGCACATAATTACCATCCCAGTTATAATCTAATTTATTTGGCCTCACCTCTGTGGGCCAGTATTTCACCTTCACTTCAACATTAAAACGACAGAGGAGAGGAGAACACAGATGCATTGTCAGTTGTAAAATGACATTATAAGTGCATGTTTTTAGAAGTGTGCGATTCCTGGTGTGTGTGTGTGTGTGTGTGTGCGCGTGTGTGTGTGCATGTATTTATTTAATTTGGAAGGTTTAATTAAGAGTGCATTATTAGTGTTTTGTTAAGTAATGTATTCTAACACATCTACAGGTTTAACATAGTTCTGGGTGATTGTTTCCCTGCTTTTAACCTAAAGAACAAACTTCCGCTCTGGATGTGGTCCATGTTTCACTGATTGGAATTTTTACTACCACTATTCTACAAGTATTCTATTAGTGGCCACCCTATACAGTTAAACACAGGTAGAACATAGTGGCTTACACACCACCCTATACAGTTAAACACAGGTAGAACATAGCCTACATCATCCAGTTAAACATGGGTAGAACATAGCCTACATCATACAGTTAAACATAGGTTGAACATAGCCTACATCATCCAGTTAAACATGGGTAGAACATAGCCTACATCATCCAGTTAAACATAGGTAGAACATAGCCTACATCATCCAGTTAAACATAGGTAGAACATAGCCTGCATCATACAGTTAAACATAGGTAGAACAGCCTACATCATACAATTAAACATAGGTAGAACATAGCCTACATTATCCAGTTAAACATGGGTAGAACATAGCCTACATCATACAGTTAAACATAGGTTGAACATAGCCTACATCATCCAGTTAAACATGGGTAGAACATAGCCTACATCATACAGTTAAACATAGGTTGAACATAGCCTACATTATCCAGTTAAACATGGGTAGAACATAGCCTACATCATACAGTTAAACATAGGTTGAACATAGCCTACATCATCCAGTTAAACATGGGTAGAACATAGCCTATATCATACAGTTAAACATAGGTAGAACATAGCCTACATCATACATGCCCACACACAAACACACACACACACTAATCACAAAACATATGCACGCACCCATGAACACACGCACACACACACACGTGTGTGCCCTTTCTTGTACATTCTAAGCACTGTAATCTTGTGTCGCCCGGCACATTCCTCTCTGTCCACAGCAACATGGTGCTTGCTAATAAACTGGTCTTGGGCAGAGGGCCAGGCTGGGAAACCGGAACAGGCCTCGCTGTGATTGGTTAGACCAGAGCCTGCCCTCCCCTTCATCCCCTGCCAGCCCAGCCAGAGTGTGAAGGTACTTGGGCTGCACTCTGGGATTCATGGGCAATCTCACTGGAACCCAGGCCTTCTGGAACCAAACGTTTACAGTTCCTACTGCAATCCACTACCGGATGTTGGTGCCCTCTCATTTCCCTGCACACACATGTGCAGAGTCAAAAACACAAACCCACTTCCTCTTTAACTCTTGAACTCTTGAATGTGATTGTATGTCTTCTGTGATTATATATCTTGTGATTGTATATATTGTGA
>CM042388.1:43851340-43871340 GCA_023634145.1 Thymallus thymallus
GCACTTTGATGCTTAGTAACTAGGCCTGTCCTTTTGGACATGAGCAGCCACCGCCTCTGCCCTTGTAAGCCCGTAATCAGCCTGTCCTCCTTTTTATCAGGCAAGATACAAATTAGCCCCCTCTCTTCCAGGCACACTAGCCATTACATACTCTCTCCTCTCTCTCTCTCTCTCTCTCTCTCTCTCTCTCTCTCTCTCATCTCTCTCTCTCTTCTCTCTCTCTCTCTCTCTCTCTCTCTCTCTCTCTCTCTCTCTCTCTCCTCGGTCTCTCTCTCTCTCTCTCTCTCTCTCTCTCTCTCTCTCTCTCTCTCTCTCTCTCTCTCTCTCTCTCTCTCTCTCTCTCTCTCTCTCTCTCTCTTCCAGGCACACTAGCCATGATATACTCTCTCTCTCTCTCTTCTCTCGATCGAACGTTGTTAAGGCTGGGTCATGGGGATGTATGAACAGTGTGTATGAGGAGGTTGTGAACCTGTGTGTACGTATGTTTGGGGTGTCTGTGCGGTGTGTTTGTGTGGGTGTGTGAAGCAGGGTCATGGGGATGTGAGACGGAGCACAAAGGCCAGGAAAGCGCTGCTCTAACACTAAGGCAGTACTGGAGACAGCTAAAGAATAACTAGGGCCCCCAGATGAATTGCTCTCATTTGCGAATACACAGATCTGGTTTGGTAAGGTCTCCATCTTGTCTTTTCACATACAGTAAGCTAACTCATAAATAGTCGGTGTTGCTCTGTGTATTAATGCAATGGTATACTGTAAAGATTCAGGTTCAGATTATCCTCTCTCTCTCTCCCCTCTCTCTCTCTCTCTCTCTCTCTCTCTCTCCTCTCTCTCTCTCTCTCTCTCTCTCTCTCTCTCTCTCTCTCTCTCTCTCCTCTCTCTCTCTGCATATATATAGAGTGAAAGCCGAACCATAAATACTAGGGGAGAGTGTCTCTCAGCCTCTATATGCTGGACGTATTTCATTTCAATGGGCTGACGTGCCAGACGTGCCAGTGCTCTGTCCCTCTTCTCCTCGCTGGCACACCATAATACCATAATAAGAAGGATAAAGACAAGTGATCAATTTACTGTGAGTTTGTGGTTGCAATCTTTCAGCAAAGGAAAGAGCACAAAATGTACATAATGGAGATATCGCTCTCACACTCCCTCCCCCTCCCTCTCGCTCAATTATTTACCCCCTCTCTCCATCCTTCTTTCTCTCTGCTTCCTCTCTCATATGTCTGCCATGTTAAGCCATGCAACCCCCTCCACCAAGCAACACACACACACACACACACACACACACACACATACATATGCTCTCTCCCACACACCCTCCTCAAAGTCCAGTGTCTTCTTTAGGCAGAACAAAACCCCCTTCCCTGCAGAAAAACAGGGGCGCCTCATTCAGGTGGGCACCCCCTCACCCCTCCTCTACTCACTGCATGTGCCCCCTAAGTGGCACTAACTGTCTAAGTTCAGACAGTTGCATACATTTGTCTGGCAGTCCCCTTTAGAGAGGCATCATGAGGGTCTGTCATTGTCCCCTATCTCTTTTCTCCTGCCCCAGGATGGAAAGAGGTTCCAGCCTTTCAGACCCTCCACCTCTGAAAAACAGCTTGTTGTTCTCCCTGTTTCATGGAGATGGAACTTGCAGTTAGGGGGTTAATGTGTGTGTGTGTGTGTGTGTGTGTGTGTGTGTGTGTGTGTGTGTGTGTGTGTCATCACCGGTTTCCTGTTTATTATATTTTTTTAAATGTATGATTTCTAAATAACATGAGGTGTAAAAAGATCATTCAAATAATAACACTACTTTGTGGATGATGTAATACACAGTAAATGCAGTGGGGAACTGTAAGAGCCTTCTACGCCTTGGTCACTGGGGAGAAAAATACTGCTAGCTAAGTCAGCCATTGGCTAGGCCCCTCAGAAGCTAGACAGAAAGCATCTGCTATTCAGTGAGAAGGAAATCCAACAAACCACATTTTGACTTGCCATGGGTGGGACCGTTTTTACAATACATTTTAATTGATATATTTACAATATATTCTCTTCCCAATCTCTTTGATAATAATGTGTGTAAAACATTGTTGCATTTAAACTTTAGACTACCGGTTACTTTGTGTGCTAAACATATGTTTGCAATAGGAAGTAATAGTTGTACATTTCGATTTGGAAATGCTTAGTGGTTGTGTTTATGTTATGATTGGGGGCATATTATGAATGGGTTGCTTTTACCAGTATGTTGTGTGTGACTGCTCTCTTTCTATCGGTCATATCTATGTGTTTTACAAAAAGTGCTCCTGCACAGAGTGTGCAGATTAGAGTCACAGTCGCTTCAGCACCACAAGCCTGTCACCTTTTGATGTGTCACTGTTGTCATCGCTAGGCTACTGGTGATAGGGTGATGGTGTTAGGCTACCACAGGTTGTTTAAGTGGTTGTTGTTGTTGTTGTTGTTACTGGGCACATTATTCCAAGCCGGACATGTGAGTGACAGCCCTATGCGTGGCTCAGGCCTGTTGATTAATTCACGATGTCATCAAAAAGCATTTCTACTCCTGCATTAGAGAACTAGATATAATGTGGTTCGCATCAAGTGATAATGTTTCTGTTTTTTTTTTTCTAGATTTCTTGGGTTAAAGTTTGAAGTTTCTAAAGATTTTCTCCCCACTGAAATCCTAGGGCCGCTAGTCATGGTTCTCCACTGAGTACATGGGATAGTTGTCATCACCAATTATATTAGTGAAAAATAACAGGACTAATTGCAGGGGTCGGCTTGCCAAACGCAGAGGAACGGTTTCAGATACATAATTCACAGCAATTTGGGCTGGATCGATGGAGGTGTAATAAAATAAACAAGGATTTTATCTAAAAGCACAAAGTAGTCACGCATAATCATGACAGTTGCTTTATTTAGCGTGAACACAGGGTCCAGAACGATGCGGCAGCCAGCTTTTTTGGTATAATGATCAGTGTCATTACGTGCATCGAGCAGCATTAGCCCTATTCCCCCAGTGATTGAGCACGCACACACACACACACACACACACGCACACAAGCACGCACATACACACACATCACATTGGTTGGTCCACCCGGGCACTAGCACCGAGCGAAGTGTGTTAGCGGTGTTGGTCGTTAAGGAGAGGCGAGAGGGCAAAGGGACGTGCTGCTGTAATGCATTTACTAATAACTGTTTATTATTGTTTGATCCCCAGGGTAGCACTTTATGGAAATGACTGTTTTTGTAGGGGAAGGGTCGTACAGTGTGATTTGAAAATTAGCTTTGGGGATTTTCAGCCACTGTGTCCACCTTGCTCTTTTACATATTGTACAGTAGTTTGTATGTTTATGAACAAAAATGGATTCGTATTCAAATAGTGGACGACAGGCATGACTTTTACTCCCAAACAAAAATACACACTTTTTCTCAAAAAGGCTGTAACACAAAACAGGAAACAATTAAGTTAAACATTTACAAATTACGGTACTGACAGATACCGTAATTTGACAGATACAAGTCGACAGATATATGAGGAGTCCCTGGCTTGCTTCAACACTTTCTATTGTTTCTGACAGTCTTGATGACTATAGTGTGTTTGGTTTAGGGGAGAGAGAAGACATCCTGCAATGGTGCTCGGAAACATCAGCAGAACTTGGTCAACCTCTACAAATCTTTGTACATTTAAATGACGAGCATTGTTAAGTTCACTGACCTCAAAGTGAGAAGATCTCTGAAGCTAATCCTTCCATTCCAGTGGTTTTGGCTCAAGAGATGTTTGTCTGTCTGTTTGGGGTGTCTGCAGTAGAGCGGAGACTCTCACAATCTTCGGGTCTAACCGGACCCAACCAAGAATGGCCTCACTGGACCACATTGGAACTCTGTGGAATGCACCAGACTATCTTAGACTACCATAGACTTCACCGCACTACCTCAGTTCTATGGGGAACAAAATACATTTCTATTGTGTGTAACTGGGAGATAGAGAGTGGGAAAGAGATAATAGAGAATGGTGGGATAGACAAAGAGAAAGAGAGATACAGAGAGAAAAAGAGAGAAGGAGAAAAAGATGGAGGGACAGAAAAGAGGACGCTGGCAGGTTGGTGGGGGGAGACAGCCATGGAGTAGTGACGCTAGGAAGCCAGCAGAACTGTAATTAATGAACAAGTTTCTAATGATTAACTTTTATTAAGCTATACTCCTGAGTCCGCCAGCCGCCAGGTAATGAGCGTGGCCTGGAGAGGAGAGAGGAGAAAGCACTCTCCACTCACTCCCACTGCTCCACAGCCACTCGTAAAACTGCCTCACACACAAAGGCCTACAGCTGTGTGATACCTGCTAATGAAGGAATATCGTTCACCACTGTATGTGTAAACAATAGTATGTTTCGCAACCAGGAACCATTTAAAAATATGTAACCAGGTAGGTCAGTTGAGAACAAGTTCTCATTTGCAACTTGGACCTGGCCAAGACAAAGCAAGGCAGTGCGACAAAAAAAAACCAACAACGCAGAGTTACACATGGGAAATAAACAAACGTACAGTCAATAACACAATAGAAAAATCTATATACAGATTGCAAATGTAGTGCAAAATGCAGATGATATGCTGTAAGGTTTTTTTGTATCCTGTTGTTAAAAATATCAAAAAGTAGAACCACAACCAAGTACTGTAGACCAGACATGGCTACGGTGGTGATTCAATTAGTGATTGCAAAAACAAACGTTTTTTTCCCCCTTTCGCAAGATTATAATATTTTCCACAAGTAGCGCTACAAGTAAATAATAATAACTGGTATACAGTGGATGCGGAAAGTATTCAGATCCCTTGACTTTTTCAACATTATGTTACGTTACAGCCTTATTCTGAAATGGATTCAATTGGTTTTTTTCCTCATCAATCTACACACAATACCCCATAATGACAAAGTAAAAACAGGTTTTAAGAAATGTTTGCATAAAAAAATAAAAATATATATCAGATTTACATAAGTATTCAGACCTTTTACTCAATACTTTGTTGAAGCACCTTAGGCAGCGTTTACAGCCTTGAGTCTTCTTGGGTATGACCCTACAAGCTTGGCACACATTTGGGGAGCTTCTCCCATTCTTCTCTGCAGATCCCTGTCAGGTTGGATGGGGAGAGTCGTTGCAAAGCTATTTTCAGGTCTCTCCAGAGATGTTCAATTGGGTTCAAGTACATGTTCTGACTGGGCCACTCAAGGACATTCAGAGACTTGTCCCGAAGCCACACCTGCGTTGTCTTCGCAGTGTGTTTAGGGTCGTTGTCCTGTTGGAAGGTGAATCTTCAATCCAATCTGAGGTCCTGAGCGTTCTGGAGCAGGTTTTCATCAAGGATCTCTCTGTACTTGATCTATTCATATTTCCCTCGATCCTGACTAGTCTCCCAGTCCCTGCCGCTGAAAAACATCCCCACAGCATGTTGCTGCCACCACCATGCTTCACCGTAGGGATGGTGCCAGGTTTCCTCCAGATGTGACGCTTCGCATTCAGGCCAATCTTGGCTTCATCAGACCAGAGAATCTGTTTTCTCATGGTCTGAGAATCCATTAGGTGTCTTTTGGCAAACTCTAAGCAGACTGTCATGTACCTTTTACTGAGGAGTGGCTTCTGTCTGGCCACTCTTCCACAATGCCCAGATTGGTGGAGTGCTGCAGAGATCGTGGTTCTTCTGGAAGGTTCTCCCATCTCCACAGAGGAACTCTGGATTTCTGTCAGAGTGACTATCAGGTTCTTGGTCACCTCCCTGAACAAAGCCCTTCTCCCCCGATTGCTCAGTTTGGCCAGGCGGCCACCTCTAGGAAGAGTCTTGGTGGTTCCAAACATCCTCCATTTAAAAATGATGAAGGCCACTGTGTTCTTGGGGACCGTCAATGCTGCAGACATTTTTGGTACCCTTCCACAGATCTGTGCCTCGACACAATCCTGTCTTGTAGCTCTACGGACAATTCCATCGACCTCAT
The DNA here is from genome assembly GCA_023634145.1 of Thymallus thymallus. Classification (NCBI taxonomy): domain Eukaryota; kingdom Metazoa; phylum Chordata; class Actinopteri; order Salmoniformes; family Salmonidae; genus Thymallus; species Thymallus thymallus. The sequence continues at coordinate 43,857,305 of CM042388.1, forward strand.
GGCTTGGTTTTTGCTCTGATATGCACTGTCAACTGTGGGTCCTTATATAGACAGGTATGTGCCTTTCCATGTTCAATCAATTAAATTGACCACAGGTGGACTCCAATCAAGTTGTAGAAACATCTCAAGGATGATCAATGGAAACAGGATGCACCTGAGCTCAATTTTGAGTCTCATAGCAAAGGGTCTGAAAACATATGTAAATAAGTTTTTTTATTTTTTATTTTTATATATTTTTTATACATTTCTTTTCACTTTGTCATTATGTGTTATTGGGGCTCCCAAGTGACACAGTGGTCTAAGACACTGCATCTCAGTGCTAGAGGCGCACCTGTATGTATTTATTTACCTGTATTTATTATTTGTCATTATGGGGTATTGTGTATAGATTGATGAGGGGTTTAAAAAAAAAAATACATTTTAGAATAAGGCTGTAACGTAACAAAATGTGGAAAAAGGGAAGGGGTGTGAATACTTTCCGAATGCACTGTATACCTGCATTTTTGTCTCTTGCTCTCTCTATGTGGCTGGCCCAGTCACATTATCTCTTCATCCAACTGTTGGTCTTTCCATCTGTCTACTTTTACTCTGCTGTGTATAACAATATGACAATGCGGTAGACTAAGCATATGGAGCATTACAGGAGCCTAACGGTAACATCCGTTATCCAGCACCACTGAGGGGATGAGGAAGTGGGGAGGGTGAAGGGCTGGATGTAGATATCGCTATTGCATCAGCGGCTGTGACAAAAAAATCACATCAGAGAACAGGGACCACTGTCTGGCAGCGTTCACATGAATCTCAATATGGACTCTAACACTCTGTCCGTTTAACATGATTGTGCATTATGTATAACCAAATATACCGTCTATCTATTTTAACATCAATGACAGACAGGAATACGATGGTGTTGTTAACTAGCGCTTCCATACCTTTACGGACATTGGCTGCTTACCTGGATATCTTGCATGTATTACACATAGCTGTGGTTAGGTGCTGTTCCTATTTCTGAATATATATGCACTGGAGGCACAATGGTACTGGACTTCTGATGGATCAACCCATGACCTCCATGTATTTGTTTGATACTAGTGGAAATTGAAAAACCACAGCAATGAATGGTGCGCTGCTGCCATATGCACAAGCTAAAACCGTATCTCTCATTGATGGATGATTCCTGTGTGCCCAACGTAGAGATATGTTAAAACATGAATGAAATCTAAATGAAATCTTAACTTGGTACAACGGTAGCACTGCATTGCCTCCGTGGCTAACCTGAATTGCACGTGCAGCAAAGAAATCCCAGAAGTTCACCGTTTTTCGTAAAGGAGCTGTTCGCCACCTAACTGGTGTCTAATATAACATCCTGGATATAAGCATCCCCCTATGTCACTAGTGGTCTTTATACAAAATAGTATATCCCCTGGGTAAGGCAAGGCAGGCTATCTGTGGCTTCTACTGAAGCATCAATCTGATAGACAGATGCAGTCGGTGTGGCTGTCAAGCACACAGTTAGTGTTATATGCAGGCTAGTGGATGTCTGAGTGTTGCCGCGCTATCTGGCCAATTCAATAAGAGCCGCATTATATGTGGTTCTAACTGACCGCTCGGTCTAATCATCAATAAAGAGTCTCACTCCCCTGTGCCCCAGACAGTTCTATTTCACCAGCTGTGGCTGAGAGAGAGTCCAGTGAGTTGAACACCCACAACCAACACATTTATCATTGTCATGTCATTGGTCAATCACATCATGGGAAATATCAAATCAATCAATCAAAATTTATTTATAAAGCGCTTTTTACATCAGCCGATGTCACAAAGTGCTATACAGAAACCCAGCCTAAAACCCCAAACAGCAAGCAATGCAGATGTAGAAGCACGGTGGCTAGGAAAAACTCCCTAGAAAGGCAAAACCTAGGAAGAAACCTAGAGAGGAACCAGGCTCTGAGGGGTGGCCAGTCCTCTTCTGGCTGTGCCGGGTGGAGATTATAACAATTCATGGCCATTAAGGCCAGTTCTTTCTCCAAGATGTTCAAATGTTCATAGATGACCAGCAGGGTCAAATAATAATAAAAGTAGTTGTGGAGGTTGCAACAGGTAAATACATCAGCAGTGAATGTCACTTGGTTTTTCAGTGCAATAGAGCGAGAGTGAGGTGAAAACAGCAGGTCTGGGACAGGGTGGCATGTCCAATGAACAGGTCAGGGTTCCATAACCGCAGGCAGAGGAGTTGAAACCGGTGCAGCAGCACAACCAGGTGGACTGGGGACAGCTAGGAGTCATCAGGACAGGTGGTCCTGAAGCATGGTCCTCCGGGTAGGCTCAGGTCCTCCGGGAGAGGGGGTAGAGTGGGAGAGAGAGCGAATTAGAGGGAGCATACTTAAATTCACACAAGACACTGGATAATAACATCAGATTTAACAAACTGACCCTAGCCCCCTGGCACATAGACTATTGCAGCATAGGTACTGGAGGCTGAGACAGGGGGGTCAGGAGACACTGTGGCCCCCTCCGACAATACCCAGACAATACCCCCGGACAGGGCCAAACCAGGCAGGATATAACCTCACCCACTCTGCCAAGCACAGCCCCTACACCAATAGGGGGATATCAACAACCACCAACTTACTACCCTGAGACAAGGCTGAGTATAGTCCACGAAAAGATCCCCTCCACTGCACAAGCCAGAGGGGGCGACAAACCGGACAGGAAGTGACGCACCCCTCCTAGGAATGGCATGGAAAGCACCAGTAAGCCAGTGACTCAGCCCCCGTAATAGGGTCAGAGGCAGAGAATCCCAATGGAGAGACGGGAACCGGCCAGGCAGAGACAGCAAGGGTGGTTCGTCGCTCCAGAGCCTTGCTGTTCACCCTTGCACCCCTGGGCCAGACTACACTCAATCATAGGACATACTGAAGAGGTGAGTCTTCAGTAAAGACTTAAAGATTGAGACAGAGTCTGCGTCTCTCACATGGATAGGCAGACCATTCCATAAAAATGGAGCTCTATAGGAGAAAGCCCTTCCTCCACCTGTTTGCTTAGAGATTCTAGGGACAATAAGGAGGCCTGCGTCTTGTGACCGAAGCGTACGTGTAGGTATGTACGGCAGGACCAAATCTGAGAGATAAGTAGGAGCAAGCCCATGTAATGCTTTGTAGGTTAGCAGTAAAACCTTGAAATCAGCCCTAGCCTTAACAGGAAGCCAGTGTAGAGAGGCTAGCACAGGAGTAATATGATCAAATCTTTTGGTTCTAGTCAGGATTCTAGCAGCCGTGTTTAGCACTAATTGAAGTTTATTTAGTGCTTTATCCGGGTAGCCGGAGAGTAGAGCATTGCAGTAATCTAATCTAGAAGTGACAAAAGCATGGATTAGCTTTTCCGCATCATTTTTGGACAAAAAATGTCTGATTTTTGCAATGTTACGAAGATGGAAAAAAGCTATCCTTGAAATATTCTTGATATGTTCATTAAAAGAGAGATCAGGGTCCAGAGTAATGCCAAGGTCCTTCACACTTTTTTGGGAGACGACTGTACAACCATCAAGATTAATTGTCAGATCCAAAAGCAGATCTCTTTGTTTCTTGGGACCTAGAACTAGCATCTCTGTTTTGTCAGAATTTAAAAGTAAAAAATTTGCCGCCATCCACTTCCTTATGTCTGAAACACAGGCTTCCAGGGCAGGCAATTTTGGTGCATCACCATGTTTCATCGAAATGTACAGCTGTGTGTCGTCCGCATAGCAATGGAAGTTAACATTATGTTTCCGAATGACATCACCAAGGGGTAAAATATATAGTGAAAACAAAAGTGGCCCCAAAACGGAACCTTGAGGAACACCGAAACTTACAATTGATTTGTCAGAGGACAAACCATCCACGGAGACAAACTGATATCTCTCCGACAAATAAGATCTAAACCAGGCAAGAACTTGTCCGTGTAGACCAATTAAGGTTTCCAATCTCTCCAAAAGAATATGATGATCGATGGTGTCAAAAGCAGCACTAAGGTCTAAGAGCACGAGGACAGATGCAGAGCCCTGGTCTGACGCCATTAAAAGGTCGTTTACCACTTTCACAAGTGCAGTCTCAGTGCTATGATAGGGTCTAAAACCAGACTGAAGTGTTTCGTATACATTATTTGTCTTCAGGAAGGCAGTGAGTTGCTGCGCAACAGCTTTTTCTAAGATTTTTGAGAGAAATGGGAGATTCGATATAGGCCGATAGTTTTTTACATTTTCTGGGTCAAGGCTTGGCTTTTTCAAGAGCGGCTTTATTACTGCCACTTTTAGAGAGTTTGGTACACATCCGGTGGAGAGGGAGCCATTTATTATGTTCAGCATAGGAGGGCCGAGCACAGGAAGTAGCTCTTTCAGTAGTTTAGTTGGAATAGGGTCCAGTATGCAGGTTGAAGGTTTAGAGGCCATGACAATTTTCATGAATGTGTCAAGAGATATAGGATTAAAACACTTGAGTGTCTCCATTGATCCCAGGTCCTGGCAGTTCTGTGCCGACTCAGGACAGCTGAGCTTTGGGGAAATATGCAGACTCAAAAAGGAGTCTGTAATTTGCTTTCTAATGATAAAGATCTTTTCGTTGAAGAAGTTCATGAATTCATCGCTGCTGAAGTGAAAGGCATCCTCTCTTGGGGAATGCTGCTTTTTAGTTAGCTTTGCAACAGTATCAAATAGAAATTTAGGATTATTCTTATTCTCCTCAATTAGGTTGGAAAAATAGGATGATCGAGCAGCAGTGAGGACTTTTCGATATTGCACTGTACTTTCTTTCCAAGCTAGTAGGAAGACTTCCAGTTTGGTGGAGCGCCATTTCCGTTCCAGCTTTCTGCAAGCTTGCTTCAGAGCTCGGGTATTTTCTGTGTACCAGGGAGCTAGTTTCTTTTGGCAAATGTTTTTTGTTTTTAGGGGTGCGACTACATCTAAAGTATTACGCAAGGTTAAATTTAGATCCTCAGTTTGATTGTTAACTGATTCTTGTACTGCGACGTCCTTGGATAGGTGGAAGGAGTCCGGAAGGGCGTCTAGGAATCTTTGGGTTGTCCGAGAATTTATAGCACAGCTTTTGATGATCCTTGGTTGGGGTCTAAGCAGATTATTTGTTGCGATTGCAAACGAAATAAAATGGTGGTCCGATAGTCCAGGATTATGAGGAAAAACATTTAGATCCACAATATTTATTCCACGGGACAGAACTAGATCCAGTGTATGATTGTGGCAATGAGTAGGTCCGGAGACATGTTGGTCAAAACCCACTGAGTCGATGATGGCGCCGAAAGCCTTTTGTAGTGGATCTGTGGACTTTTCCATGTGAATGTTAAAGTCACCAAAAATTAGAATATTATCTGCCATGACTACAAGGTCTGATAGGAATTCAGAGAACTCAGTAAGGAACTCTGTATAAGGCCCAGGAGGCCTGTAAACAGTAGCTATAAAAAGTGATTGAGTGGGCTGCTTAGATTCCATGACTAGAAGCTCAAAAGATGAAAACGCTGTCCTTTTTTGGGGGGTAAATTGAAATTTGCTATCGTAAATGTTAGCAACACCTCCGCCTTTGCGGGATGCGCGGGGGACATGGTCACTAGTGTAACCAGGAGGAGAGGCCTCGTTTAACACAGTAAATTCATCAGGCTTAAGCCATGTTTCAGTCAGGCCAATCACATCAAGATTATGGTCAGTGATTAGTTCATTGACTATAACTGCCTTGGAAGTGAGGGATCTAACATTAAGTAACCCTATTTTAAGAAGTGAGATATCACAACCTCTTTCAATAATGACAGGAATGGAGGAGGTCTTTATTCCAGTGAGATTACTAAGGCGAACACCGCCATGTTTAGGTTTGCGCAACCTAGATCGAGGCACAGACACGGTCTCAATGGGGCTAACTGAGCTGACTACACTGACTATGCTAGTGGCAGACTCCACTAAACTGGCAGGCTGGCTAACAGCCTGCTCCCTGGCCTGCACCCTATCTCATAGTGGAGCTAGAGGAGTTAGAGCCTCGTCTATGTTCATAGATAAAATAAGAGCACCCCTCCAGCTAGGATGGAGTCCGTCACTCCTCAGCAGGCCAGGCTTGGTCCTGTTCGTGGGTGAGTCCCAGAAAGAGGGCCAATTGTCTACAAATTCTATCCTTTGGGAGGGGCAAAAAACAGTTTTCAACCAGCGATTGAGTTGTGAGACTCTGCTGTAGAGCTCATCACTCCCCCTAACTGGGAGGGGGCCAGAGACAATTACTCGATGCCGACACATCTTTCTAGCTAATTTACACACAGAAGCTATGTTGTGCTTGGTGACCTCTGACTGTTTCATCCTAACATCGTTGGTGCCGACGTGGATAACAATATCTCTATATTCTCTACACTCGCCACATTTATTTTTAGCCAGCACCATCTTTAGATTAGCCTTTACGTCGGTAGCCCTGCCCCCTGGTAAACAATGTATAATCGCTGGATGATTCTTAAATCTAATATTGCGGGTAATGGAGTCGCCAATGACTAGGGTTTTCAATTTGTCAGAGCTAATGGTAGGAGGCTTCGGTGGTTCAGACCCCGTAACGGGTGGAGGAGAGACCTGAGAAGTCTCTGGCTCTGACTCGTTGCTTAATGGGGAGAACGGGTTGAAAGTTTCTGTCGGCTGAATGAGCGACACCGGTTGAACATGCCGACTGCATTTCTTTCCAGAAGCCCTGAGAAAAATGTCCGGCTGCGGGGACTGTGCGAGGGGATTTTTACTAGTAACTGTACTTACTGGTGACACAGACGCAATTTCATCCTTTCCTACACTTATATTGCCCTTGCCTAACGATTGCGTCTGAAGCTGGGCTTGCAGCGAGGCTATCCTCGCCATAAGGCAATAGTTTTCCTGTATGTGATGAATACAGTGACTGCAGTTAACGTCAGATGACATAGTGTTAATAATGTTACTACTTAGCTTCGGCTGGTGGAAGTCCTGTAGAACCATGTCCAGATAAAGCGTCCGGGATAAAAATGTTGAATGAAAAAATTAAATAAATTATAATACAAAAACGTAGAAAAAAAAATAATAATTAAGACGTTGGAAAAATGTGTTAAATCAAAATAGATTTAAACAGTTATAAAAACGTAAAACTTGGCAGGTAGCCAAGAGGTAACAAACAGCAGCTCAGAGACAAACGAAACGCTCAAAACGGAAATGACGCAGTCTCCTCTAAATAGGGCAATAAGTTCATGAAGTGTGTGTTATGTTATAGATATAGACCAGAATTAAATTGCACACAAATTCAATGTTTGAACCGTGACGTCTCTTGCATATAAGTGACGATATTGCAGCCTCTCATAGACTGTCCACAAGAAATCTAGTTTAGTAAACCGTAAGTCCAATATTGGGCCATGAATCTAAGTGTATTGACTACTCTTCTCATTATCACTAATCTGTCTTCTGTCAGACAAGGCTTTAAATTATCCTCTTCTGTCAGACATGGCTGTAAAGTCTCCTCTTCTGTCAGACATAGCTGTAAAGTCTCCTCTTCTGTCAGACATGGCTTTAAAGTCTCCTCTTCTGTCAGACATGGCTGTAAAGTCTCCTCTTCTGTCAGAAATGGATGTAAAGTCTCCTCTTCTGTCAGACATGGCTGTAAAGTCTCCTCTTCTGTCAGAAATGGATGTAAAGTCTCCTCTTCTGTCAGACATGGATGTAAAGTCTCCTCTTCTGTCAGACATAGCTGTAAAGTCTCCTCTTCTGTCAGAAATGGATGTAAAGTCTCCTCTTCTGTCAGACATAGCTGTAAAGTCTCCTCTTCTGTCAGACATGGATGTAAAGTCTCCTCTTCTGTCAGACATAGCTGTAAAGTCTCCTCTTCTGTCAGAAATGGATGTAAAGTCTCCTCTTCTGTCAGACATAGCTGTAAAGTATCCTCTTCTGTCAGACATAGCTGTAAAGTCACCTCTTCTGTCAGGGTTTGTTTCTCTTTTCTCTTTTCCTTTTTTTTTATCTCCATCACTCTGAGAGACGATGAAAGCAATGAACCGGACCACAAGTCACACAGCTACGCTAGCTTGGCGATGTCGCTCCCATCCTACATATTGACAAAAACAGGGATTTACACATATTAATGAATAATACACTACGGCACCTAGGAAGAGGTCTGAGGAAGAGGTCTGAGGAAAGAAGAATGGGGGTTGGGGGGGGGGGGGGGGGGGGTTCACTCTGTATCAATTTAGTTGGTATTCCTCCAGGAATATGCTAATACCTCTGAGTAGCTGTGTTCCTTCTCTTTTTGTGGCCAGTGTACCTTGTTAGGCTGTGGCCTCTTCAGTGGCAGCGAGGAGAGTGAGAGGGAAAAATAGACCAATAAATAAATAAAAGAGTGAAAAGGCTGAGAAGACGGGAGAGAGAAAGAGAAAGAGAGAGGGAGAGGGCTCGTACGGCAGCACCTTGACGCGGATGTACAGCTGCTCGCCGCGCGCCTGTCTCACCTTTCCCCTCGTCTGTCGACTGACGCGTTTGATTCTCCACATTCATACATCAATGAGCCGAGCATGCTGACACCTCATCTCACGGCCTACTTTGGGTACGAAGGCCCTGTTTTGCATATCACTACCCCCCTTTCTGACACCCTGCCCATCTTTAAAGAGAGATGCAGAGATGCAGAGAGAGAGAGAGAGAGAGAGACATAGAGGACGAGGGACAGAGAGAATGGAAAGGGTCAGAGGAAAATAAATAAAGTGTAATATAGGTCAAATTAAAATAAACAATTCTCCTTTAGTGTGACCATTCCCACCACACACACACATACACACACACACACACACACACACACACACAAAACAGAATATGACATTCCTAATGTGTCAAATGAAGACAACTCTCGGTGCCTCTTAAACAGCTAATTATAACCAGCTAAATAGTGAGGACAACTTTCAGTACTCCTCAGTCATGAATCTGATATCTACAGAGGACACCATAGTTGGATGGGGAGCCTGGCACATACTCAGGACAAAGTGACAGTTCCTCTGTTTTGATACGTATTTTTTGTTGACCTTATTTCTCGTAGTTGCATACTTATTAGTTTTAATGGATTTTAGGTAAATATCTATAGCTATGAAATAATATTGGCAAGTTCTAGTTGTGTTGTGTTGACTACTGCGCTGCTGACTTTGACATTAGCCTTGCCTCTGTCTTTGATCCATGAGGAATGAATGGAGGTCTATAATGTAGGCTGGCTCAAATTGGTGTATTAGATGGTAATTAGGTGTACTGTATTGTAGGTCCCATTTGTATATCTTTATCTACATGTTAAATAAAAGCCTGGCATGAAACATACATACTATGTCTCTGTCTTTTATGAAATCAAAACATCATTATTTTAGAGATGGAAATTGCCAGTCCAAATGCCAATGGAATGATGCCACTTATATCTTCATGTGCCTGATTTCTATATTGTTGAGTAGTTCTTGATGAACACGTCAGGAGTTGATGAGGGCTTAAACTATGGTGGCTGGCAAGGTTTCTATGAAAGATGCTTTCCTCCCAGGCACCTTACAAGCCTTCCTGCACTAATTGTAAAATGAAACCTCTCATTGAGCAAAACAAAATATTTGGTGTGAGTGGGGGTGGCAACAGGTCGGCAGTGGAAATTATGCGGTGGGCACCAGGATGAGGTGATGAAGAGACAGAGATGGGGTATGTGTGGTGAGGATGGGGGCGGGCTCTCAGGTGTTTGAGTCTGTATAGGTATCATATGGACATCTGCCAAAGCTAATGTAATAAATGTATGTTTTCCCCAGCCTTGAGAAGGTGGGGGGGGGGGGGGACTACCTTTTAAGTGGCGCAGGCTGTCATCTGTGTGCATGTGTGAGCGGGGAAGAGAGTGTGAATGTCACTTTGAACTGCACACTGCTGCACCGCTCCCCCTAATGAGAGAGAGGGGCTGCCTCCGTGCCAGCCCAGGGGCCAAGGAGGAGACACCACCCCCTGGCGCCAACCCCCCCTTCATCCTACCCCACCATCCCTCCTAGGGCCTGACAGCCTCAGATAAATCAACCACTCCACACTCCTCCGCCCCTCCACCTCCCCATCCCGCTATCCCTCCTTCTGCCACCTGCAGTGGGAGGAGAGTGCAAATTTTCCACAGAGAGAGGGAGAAAAAGAAGGAGGGAGGAGGAGAGTAGAGGAGGAGGGGGGTTGTACACAGCGGTTCGTAGAGTTCCTCCAAACTGTTCTGAAGTCAACGTTTTCTGGGAGACTTCCAGGATCTGGAACATTCCATAGCCTCAAGTCCACTTCAGTGTGCTTTGTGTGTGTTTGTGTGTGTGTGTGTGTGTGTGTTGTGTGTTTGTGTGTTTTGCTCAATCATCGGTTGTTTTTGTTTGTTTGCCCTGCATGCGTTCTGGTGTCGCCATTTTGAGATGAAATCCCTCTTCTGGACGTTTCAGTTGTGGGTGGGACAAGAGGTCCGGGGGTCACTGTGTTGACGATGTTGCTGCTAACGCTGTTAGCTATCTAGTGCAGAAGAGTTGCTCAGACGGCATTTCCGTACTGCTAACTGGCCTTTGGGGGTAATTATACTGTTGGCTGGGTTCAGATGTGCTACTCAGTGTGTGAGGGGCAGGGGCATGGGCGTGAGCATGAGCACGGGCAGGGGCACAAGCAGGACACCCAGGTGTGCACTGTAATTCCCCCACCCTGCCTCTACCTCTGTCCACTAGCTTAAACACCTCTGCCCTGCAGGCCAATCCCAGGATGCAACAGTCCATCCTTCATGTGCAATAGTGCATGCACTTGAACTCCCATAGTAATTGTTGTTGCATGAGATTATATTCACATTAATTATTAATTATTAATTATTCCGACCTAATTGAAAAATACACTACATGACCAAAAGTATGTGCTCGTCGAACATCTCATTCCAACGTCAAGGGCATTAATATGGAGTTGGTCCCTCTTTGCTGCTATGACAGCCTCCGCTCTTCTGGGAAGGCTTTCCACTAGATGTTGGAACATTGCTGCGGGGACTTGCTTCCATTCAGCCATAAGAGCATTAGTGAGGTCGGGGACTGATGTTGGGCGATTAGGCCTGGCTCGCAGTTGGCGTTCCAAGTCATCCAAAAGGTGTTCGATGGGGTTGAGGTTAGCGGTCTGTACAGGCCAGTCAAATTCTTCCACACCGATGTCGACAAACCATTTCAGTACAGACCTCGCTTTTTGCACGGGTGCATTGTCATGCTGAACCATGAAAAACAGTCCAGATCCTTATTCCTCTTCCACCAAACTTTACAGTTGGCACTATGCATTGAGGCAGGTACCGTTCTTCTGTCTTTCTCCAAACCCAGATTCTTCCGTCGGACTGCCAGATGGTGAACTGGGATTCATCACTCTAGAGAACGCGTTTCCACTGCACGGCGGCGAGCTTTACACCACTCCAGAAGATGCTTGGCATTGCGCATGGTGATCTTAGGCTTGTATGAAGCTGCTTTTCCATGGAAACCCATTTCATGAAGCTCATGACAAACAGTCCTTGTGCTGACGTTGCTTCCAGAGGCAATTTGGAACTCAGTGTTGAAGCCGAGGACAGACAATTTTTACGTGCTACACGCTTCAGCACTCATCTGTCCCGCTTCGTGAGCTTGTGTGGCCTACTACTTTGCGGCAGAGGCGTGGTTGCTCCTAGACGTTTCCACTTCACAATAGCAGAACTAACAGTTGACCAGAGCAGGTCTAGCAGGGCAGAAATTTGATTAACTGACTTGTTGGAAAGGTGGCATCCTATGACAGTGCCATGTTGAAAGTCACTGAGCTCTCCAGTAAGGCCATTCTACTGGCAATGTTTGTCTATGGAGATTGCATGGCTGTGTGCTCGATGTTATACACCTGTCAGCAACAGGCGTTGCTGAAGTAGACAAATCCACTTATTTGAAGGGGTGTCCACATACGTTTGTATATTGTAGTGTTGGTAGGATCCCTAATCTGCACTGTGCAGTAAAACTATGTGATTTTCCTGTAAAAAAAAGAATATATGAGGTCGAAATAACACTCTGAAATTGTGAACATTATGAGGTTTGTAATGGAATTTCAGCCTGTTCAGGTGGGATGGAGTTTTGTATATTTGCTGTATATTGGACTATTTTTTGCACAGTTTGACAGCAAGGAAATATAACACGCTTTAAATGTTAAAGTTTGACACCCCTGGTCTAGATGATCCTATCCGCCAATCAGGGCAATATACAGTAGTATTCCGAAAGTATTCAGACCACTTTCCTTTTTTTTATGTTACAGCCTTCTTCTAAAATGGATTAAATAAAATCAATTCCTCATCAAACTACACACATAATGACAAAGCAAATAACGTTTTTTAGACATTTCTGCAAAAAAACAAAACAAATGTACGTAAGTATTGTTATGAGACTCTAAATTTAGTTCAGGTGCATCTTGTTTCCATTGATCATCCTTGAGATGTTTCTACAACTTGATTGGAGTCCACCTGTGGTCAAATTAATTGATTGGACATGATTTGGAAAAGCACACACCTGTCTATATAAGGTCCCACAGTTGACAGTGCATGTCAGAGCAACCACGAAGGAATTGTCTGTATAGTTACGAGACAGGACTGTGTCGAGGCAGAGATCTGGGTAAGGGTATCAAAACATTTATGCAGCACTGAAGGTCCCCAAGAACACAGTTGCTTCCATCATTCTTAAATGGAAGAAGTTTGGAACCACCAAGACTCTTCCTAGATCTGGCCGCCGAGACAAACTGAGCAATCGGGGGAGAAGGGCCTTGGTCAGGGAGGTGACCAAGAATCCGATGGTCACTCTGACAGAGCTCCAGTGTTCCTCTGTGAAGATCGGAGAACCTTACTGCAGCCCTCCACCAATCAGGCCTATATGGCCAGATGGAAGCCACTCCTCAGTAAAAGGCACTTGACAGCCCACTTGGAGTTTGCCAAAAGCCACCATGAAGGACTCTCAGACCATGAGAAACAACATTCTCTTGTCTGATGAAACCAATATTAAATGCTTTGGCCTGAATTACAAGCGTCACGTCTGGAGGAAACCTGGCACCATCCCTATGGTGAAGCATGGTGGTGGCTGCATCATGCTGTGGGGATGTTTTTCAGCGGCAGGGACTGGGAGAGCAGTCAGGTTTGAGGGAAATATTAACTAACAAAGTACAGAGAGATCGTTGATGAATATCTGCTCCAGAGTGCTCAGGACCTCAGACTGGGCAACATTTTACCTTCCAACTGGACAAAAACCCTAAGCACACAGCCAACACAAAGCAGGAGTGGTTTGGGGACAAGTCTCTGAATGTCCTTGAGTGGCCCAGCCAGAGCACAGAACCCGATCGAACATCTCTTGAGAGACCTGAAAATAGCTGTGCAGCAACGCTCCCTGGCCAACCTGATAGAGCTTGAGATAATCTGCAGAGAAGAATGGGAGAAACTCCCCAAATACAGGTGTGCCAAGCTTTTAGCGTCATACCCAAGAAGACTTGAGGCTGTAATCACTGCCAAAGGTGCTTCAACAAAGTACTGAGTAAAGGGTCTTAATACTTTTGTAAATGTGTGTAGATTGATGAGGGAAACAAACTATTTCATCAATTTTAGAATAACGCTGTAACGTAACAAAATGTGGAAAAAGTCAAGGGTTCTGAATACTTTCCGAATGCACTGTATTTACATATATAACAATTTGTTTCGAAACCCACACGATTAGAATGAACATTACAATGGCAAAAGGCGTCTCATGGAAATAAATGATAAAAAATAGTTAATAGAGTTATTTTCATGAAATAAACACACACAATGATTTATTAGACATACATGATGTACAAACACAATAACAAATACTGCATGAGGTCTACAACAAACCTGATTATTGTGTGTTGCCTTATGAACAACTTTGTCAGACAAGTAAGATACCGCGGGGGAGGTACTGTTTTTGTATTATAATGGCCATCTAATCATAATATCTTCTTGGGTTTTATATGAAAGTGGAATAAATTGCAACTTGATCAACAGACAATATGTTAATTGTTTTGTTTTCAA
>CM042388.1:43876340-44006340 GCA_023634145.1 Thymallus thymallus
GGGTCAATATTGAGCCCAACATTTTAGACACATATTTTATTTTTTATCCATATTATATATGTCTCCGATAAGCTACCAAGAAAAGGCCTAAGAATAGTCCATATTTATAAATGCAGTATTAAAAATAAGGTTTAATGAAATCAATAACTTGCTAACATACTGGCAATCTCTGAAACTCAGATAATTCCTTTGATGACACAGCAGTAGCTATAAAGGGATATAACATATACAGGAAAAACAGGAATTCCTATGGTGGAGGTGTTGCCGTATATGTTCAGAGCCATATTCCTGTAAAGCTCAGAGGATTTCATGTCCAATTTTGTTCAAGTTGTTGCAAGTTCACCTGCCTCATTTAAAGCCTCTTCTTTTGGGGTGCTGCTATAGGCCACCAAGTGCTTACAGTCAGTATCTGGATAATATGTGTGCAATGCCTCATAATGTGTGTGATGTCAACAGAGAGGTATATTTTCTGGGTGACCTGAACATTGACTGGTTTGCAACTAGCTGTCCTCTCAAGAGGAAGCTTCTAACTGTTCCTAATGCCTGTAATATGACCCAGGTTATCTCTCAACAAACTAGAGTGCATACCAGTTTTATACCCTTTATACCCTGCCCTTTTATGTGAATTCCATAGATGAAGGCCTTCTGGATTTATTTAAATTGACAGATGTTCTTATATTCACTGTAACTCTGTAAAATCATTGAAATTGTTGCATGTTACGCTTATATTTTCGTTCAGTATAAATAATGAGTAACAATCAGTATCAGAATGGGTGATTAATAAATACATCTGAAACTTAAAGCATTGTATTTCGTTCAAAACATTCTCTGAGACCTTAACCTCAACTGGAGTTGTACATAAAGGTTGTGTTGATGAAGCTAAAATCCAAGGTAAAACATTGGATGGTCAATTATCATGGTCAAGTCATATTGACAAAGTTGTTGCGAAGATGGTGAGGGATATGTCTGTTATAAAAAGATGTCATGCATTTTCTACACAAAAATGATCTCTACTAGTTGTTCAGGCTCTGGTCCTGTCCCATCATGATCACTGTCTGGTAATATGGTCTAGTGCAGCAAAGGAAGACCTAGCAAAGTTGCAGCTGGCTTAGATAGATAGATAGATAGATAGATAGATAGATAGATAGATAGATAGATAGATAGATAGATAGATAGATAGATAGATAGATAGATAGATAGATAGATAGATAGATAGATAGATAGATAGATAGATAGATAGATAGATAGATAGATAGATAGATAGATAGATAGATAGATAGATAGATAGATAGATAGATAGATAGATAGATAGATAGATAGATAGGTACTTTATTGATCCCCCGGAGGGGAAATTTCTTAAAACAGAGCAACACACCTTGCCGTTAACTGCACATTCTGTACAGATCAAATATCAACACCATGAATGCCAGTCTTTCCTGGTTTAGGGATTAACTGTTTCTCTTTTAACTTTCATAAGAAATATTACTGTGACGAAAATTCCAGACTGTCTGTATAATCAAATAACATTCAGCTCAGACACCCATACATTCCCCACAAGACATGCCACACACACACACACACACACACACACTCTCTAACACACATTTTTTAGTTGTATTGTTTGTATATCGTTGTATTTCAAATTTGTGTCGCTGTTCTTGTTTCTCAGTGTATCAGTGTTTTGTTAATTGCCTTGTTTTATGTTTTTGTGTGGACCCCCGGAAGAGTAGCTGCTACTTCTGCAAAAGCTAATGGGGATCCGAATAAACAAATAACACATTTCCATGCTTTCAACTCATAAACTGAGTGGTGTAAAAAAAAAAATAAAAGCAAACAAAACAGATGTTTTTGCCCAAATGTATACAGAATTAGTCTCCCCTCATGCCTCTAAAGACCTGATGAATTAGCTCAGTGGCTGATTGCTCTAGAGTTGTTGACTCTCCAGGTCACAGCCATACAGGAGTGAGCTGTTTGAAACACTCTACTCTCGCTCTCAGTTCCCTAATGGTGGGGATTAACTTGGCCTGAACTGTGGCTGGCTGAACCTCAAGCGGCAATTTTTGATTCCAATGTTTATTTTTGTTTTAACCCTCTTAGCGACGGGGTCTCGGCCCAAAGCGAACCGCTAGCAGTGCCCCTCAATTGGAGCCGTAGTTACACAACAGATAAAATCACCCTAAAAACACTGTTTATAAAACAGATGCGTTACTAGTCATATGCAAATTCATCATCTATTGCCTTCACTGATAACATTTACTGCGGTGATTGATTTTGTTTGGCTTTGATGACCCACCGTTTTAACACTTTTCTGTGATCAAATACTTATTTTTGCTAGTTCAAAAGTAAACGTTTTAATGTACAGGCTTACTGATATTGAACACATTGAACCACACAACCAACAGCAGCTCTCTATTAAAAAATGTAATTATTTTGTGACACGGTATCTCCATGTACTAATCATTAGGGATGTATGCTGGAGATTACTCCATCCATGGACATACAAGCAGTGGTATTAAGCACTTAAATAAATATACTTTGAAGTACTACTTCATTTTCTATTAAGGCATATTTACTTTTATTCAAGTATGACAACTGGTTACTTTTTTCAACCACTGCCTACTAGACACTGGGCTGTGTTAATTACCAAATGAATATTTTTTGTGTCACCATGATTTATGGCAATACTGGCAAATCATTATGGTGATTCATAAAACAAAGACGTCAAGTTCTATTTCTGTCAATAGTATATATTGTGAGGAGCTAAATACTTTGAAGTGAATGAAATGTAAATATTTCATTTCTCTTGTTATGATAAGAGATAGACAGCCGTGAAAGAGTGCGAAGGAAAGCCACAGGAATGAATCCTTTACACAGGCTTGGTTTTCAAAGTTCAGTAATTAGCAAATAATCAGAACTTTGGAAACTACAAACAAACACCAGACCAATCTCTCCATCTCTTTCTTTTACTCTCTCTCAATCTCATTTATCTTTTATTGTTTACTTTTTAATTAATCGCGACCAGTTCATTCTAAACATGTCAGAATATATATCTTTTTTTTTATTTCTGTGATATCGTCCGCAATTTAGTTATTAATGCTGTGGAGCTGTTTGCAAATAATATCCTCAAATTGAATCATTGTTGCATGAATATATGCAAAATATTCTGGTGGTGTGAGGGTTGAGTGCTTTTAAATTGGAGAGATCATTCATGGCTTTACCTTCTCAGGCGAGATAAAGTTGTGTGCAGTAACATTACAATGTCACTGACGAGGGGAGAGGGGAGAAGAGGAGTGAAGAAGAGGAGTGGGACGAAGAGGGGGGAAGAGAGGAAATGAAAGAGAGAGGAGAGGTGGGTATCACTGTGTTTCTTGGTGAGATAATCACTTCCGTGTTTGTGCATGGTCTCATATTCCAGGTTTCCATTGAGCTGCTAGCATTTAGACATGTTAAATCTGCTCACTGGGCTTTGTTCAATTCACCTGATACTGGGAAGCCACATCAGGAAATGAAATCAACCAGCCCACTTAACCCCCTGTTAACCACTGTGTGATAATGTGTTTGTATGGTACAGGAGATGACATCCACTTTAAAGAGATGCCTTTTGTTATTTTTTTTTTATTTGGCTAATGTGCTCCAGTATGAAATGTTTGGCCACATATTTGTGATGAAGGATTGTACGTGAAATTCTCAACCAAATGTGTCAAATAACTAAACAGCCATTAATGCCTGCAGAGGCCATGCTATTTGTTTGGAAAACATTTAGCAAAAAGCCTCCTAGCATTTTTATGTGACCCAGTTCAATTAGTAGGCTACTACCAAACATAACATTTTTACTATTAATTTAGTCTATTTGGATAACTGTCAAACCTGTTCTATTCTTGCCTCGCTGTCATTCAACTATATTGGAGAGTGTGTAGTTTGTTCTCTTATTGTTCAGGCTTGTTTCCAGCCAACCTTTTCTCCTCTAACCAAACTCCTGGTGATGAAGCCATTTTTTAAGCGGCAGGCGTACAGTCATCCATCAGATACCCCGCCCAGGTGATTTGCATGTTAAGAGGTTTACTCCCCCTCCCTCGCCTGTTATTGCAAAGTTTTTCCGTCCTGTCGCAGAGGAAAACTAATATCCAAAGCAAATATTTTTTTCCTTTTATTCATGTAACCAAGATTAACAAGTACGAGTACTGCATAATGACTGGTAGAATCAAATTCCTTGGATATGACTTTCAATGCAATATGCCCAATATTTTATGTTAATACAATAAAAATGTAAAGTTGAAATGATGGTCTTATTTTTATGTAAAAGGTATGCTGAAGAGTAGTGTGGCACACTCGCTCACATGGCCGAGCCCCCACCAAGGGATAGGCTGTTGCTAAGAGACGAGGGAAGGGAACGGACCATTGCCAATGATGAATTAACAGAGGAAGGTGGGTGACAGTAATCTTTGTCACTAGACGCACTGGCTGTCTAAGTCCCGTCATTTTATGCATCTCATGCAAAACAGATGTACCCAGATACTAGGAGGAAAAAACTGTCAAAATCACCGGGAGAGGAGAACATTTTTTTATACACGGCTAGGGGTTGGAAGGCTGTCACAAAGAATGTCATTATTTTTCATCTCTTAGCGATAAACTGGATTAGAGCATATTGTAATTTTCCATGGGACTCTAAATAATTTGGGAAGTTTGTGGTGGGGAAGTTTGCTTCCCTCAGTTACTCATTACGATGGGATCAGAGCAGAGGTGCTCAATCACCTCCAGAGAAGGATATGCTTACACACAGAAACGCTCCAACCTTGTAACCCCCCCCCCCTCCTTTCTTTGTCCATCTCTCTTTCTCTACTCCATCTTATCTTTTCTCATCCTCACCCTCCTTTTCCCTCCTGTTCTCCCTTACTCATCCTCCCGTCTTCCAAATCTCCCTCTCACCCATCTATCCATAACAGTAGAATGTCCTGAACGGAACCCAGTCCATGTAGCAGCCCATGTCTGCAGATTACTTACTACGTGTTGTGTTGTTGATTATCCTACGAAAATATGTGACTGCTCATCAAGTTCTTCAATCACAATGAAAATAATGTATGTTTCAAATCAAATAAATGTTTATTTGTCACATGCTTCGTTAAAAAAAACAGGTGTAGATTAACAGTAAAATAATTTACTTACAGGTCCTTTTCCAACGGTGCAGAGTTAAAGATGAAGATTAATTGATTAAAATAAATAATAAAAATAGTGACACGAGGAATAAATACACAGTGAATAACGAATTGCAATAACGAGTACACATTATTATTAATTAACTCAATAAAATAATACCTAATTACTGAATAAAATAAGTATATTCATGTTGTAGTTGTGTACCAAAGTATTCCATTCAGCTTGCCGTTGTTGGAATGTGTATTAATTACCCCCTATATTCATTATAATATCATAATCCACGCAATAAACAGTATGTTGCTCTTATTCAGCTATTGTATGTTTTCCTTAAAATTAACATAAACTTAATGTGTTATCCTGGGAGATACAAATGATGGCAAGAAATGATAGAATATCAACCTCCTACTTGGAGGTGAAAACTCTGCCTCTCTCCACACTGTGCGCAAGCATTCTCCTAGATATCGGTGAAAATAAACTAGAGAGAGAAAAGAGGGATGGAGGGAGAGATTAATGAAAGAGAGAGGGACAGAAGTGAGAAACGGGTACAACTGAGTGAAAGGGGATTGGGAGGGAGAAATAGAGAGAAATAGAGAGAGAGATGTAAGTATACTCCATGGAGGCCCATCTCCGATTTCCATTCATTGTAAAGATTGATGAGATCCCGGCCGGACTGAGTGGAGACTGTAGGATTTTGGGGGGTATTATTCAAAACAGGGCTTATTTTTGGAGGCCATTATGCATGCACACCTGATCAGCATGTCACCAGGCCTCCCCGTGCCGCATGATGGAACGGCCCAATTTAACTCTTTTCACCTGCCTTGCATAAAGGCGGCTCACACGGGCAGACACACACAGGCTTTATCTCTCTTTCTTTCCCTCTTCTGAACATGCACAAACATGCACGCACAAACCCAGGTCTCCCATGCAGTGGCCTATCCGTGTCAGTTATTACAGAGACACAGGGATGTATTCATTAGGTATGGGGGATTACACGCACACATGTGGGGTGCAAGGACTTGGCAGATTTACATACATAGGGAAATGGTTAAATTAAGATTTAACAAAGAGGAAGTGATGCGTTTGTCTCCTCTCATGCTCATTTGGACTTCCAGGGGTCTCTCCTTGTCCCTCCCCGGGGTCGTTAACCTGGAACGGAGGTGTGTGTATGTGTGTGGAAGGGTAGAAAGGTGCTGTAGCAGTGTGTGTCCCCTCAGCCGTGACAAATGTGACATGCCACCGAGGAATAGTGGCGAGCAGAGCATGACTCCTGAGTAGGACAGGACAGGGAGTTTCAGTGTGTGTAAAATCAGCTCCAGGCTCTTACCTCAGCCCTTGTAAAGAGAATAGAGGATTTTATTTGAAGAGGCTGACAAAGTCTCAGTGCCATAGCTACAGGATTTATGGAAAAACAGTGGTTTGTAAATCATATATATATTTTTTTTTTGTATGATTTATTATAACAAGGATATGTTGGTTGACGTAAGCAGGATGGCATTTGCGTGCCTTTGTGTTTTGCATGCTGTGTTATACAGTGCATTAGGAAAGTATTCCTTTCGTTGACTTTTTCTACATTTTGTTACGTTACAGCCTTATTTTAAAATGGATCTAACCACAATACCCCATAATGACAAAGCAAAAACAGGTTTTTTTTAAAAACGTTTGCAAATGGATACACATTTCTAAACTGAAATATCTCATTTACATGAGGGAAGGATGAACAGAGCAAAGTACAGAGAGATCCTTAATACAAACCTGCTCAGGACCTCAGACTGGGGCGAAGGTTCACCTTCCAGCAGGACAATGACCCTAAACACACAGCCAGGACAATGTAGGAGTGTTTTCGGGACAAGCCTCTGAATATCTTTGAGTGGCCCAACCAGAGCCCGGACTTGAACCCGATCGAACATCTCTGGAGAGATCTGAAAATAGCTGTGCAGCAACGCTCCCCATGACAGAGCTTGAGAGGATCTGCAGAGAAGAATGGGAGAAACTCCCCAAATGCAGGTGTGCCAAGCTTGTAGCGTCAAGGTAGCCCAGTGGTTAGAGTGTTGGGCCTGTAACCGAAAGGTTGCTGGATCGAATACCCGAGCTGACAAGGTACAAATCTGTCGTTCTGCCCCTGAACAAGGCAGTTAACCCACTGTTCCTAGGCCGTCATTGAAAATAAGAATTTGTTCTTAACTGACTTGCCTAGTAAAATAAAGGTAAAATAAAGGTAAAATAAAAATACCCAAGGCTATAATTGCTGCCAAAGGTGCTTCAACAAAGTACTGAGTAAAGGGTCTGAACAGTTGTTGTTTTTTTTATAAATGTGCTAAAATTGGGTTATTGTGTGTAGATTGATGAGGGGAAAAAAGCAATGTAATCCATATTAGAATAAGGCTGTAACGTAACAAAATATGGATAAACTCAAGGGGTCTGAATACTTTCCGAATGCACTGTAATTATTTTTAAGACCCTTTAAATCTTATACTCAGGTAGGTTAAGTTACCTTCTTACAGAATGGTATTACAGAATATATAATTCTACATGTGGAAACATTGCTACTATAAAACAATTTTACCACCACATGAGGACATTTGAAATTTAAGATCAACATGTGAAAACATCTAAAATGTGATTTGATGTGTTTTTTGGTAAGGGCTCAGACGGATAGACAGACACACACACACACACACACACACACACACACACACACACACACACCCACACACACACACACACACACACACACATACACTCATGCATGAATTCTTTTTTTCTTTGTCTCTCTCAAACTCAAACACATTACAATGCTCCCTCTAGCTTCACATCTATTTTCCCCTGTCCCCATTCAGTTCAGCTCAGGCCAGTTGTGTATGTATGTGAGTGTGTGTGTTGCTCTGACTCAGTGGACACACTGCTGGCTGCCCGACCACATTAATCACAGCTCTCACCACAGACCCAGCTCTCTTTCCCACCCTCCCCTCTCAAAGAGAAATTCTGACTACAACCTCACCTCTGAAAACCAATCCTAGTGTCACCTCCATTCTGATACCCAGCCCAGGCAATGCCCCTTACTCCCCATCCTCCACCCCCACCCTAGCTGGACTGACTCTGCCATCATGAGTGACTGCTGTTCATTGCCTGCCCACGTAGGCCATGTTAGCCTCTGTTCCACCATTAAAGACATATTGACCCCACTCACACCAGGCAGGCTCTAGAGAGAATCAATGAGGGTGGGAGGGAAGTTGGTAGGTAAGTAGGGAGGGAGGGAGGGAGGGAGGGAGGGAGGGAGGGAGGGAGGGAAGGAGGAAGGGAGGGTATAAAAGTGCAGTTGTCAAGTACTGGTAGCCATGCAGCTTCAGGTGTCGGCCAGAGAGTTGTGTTTGGTGTTGAGTGTAACCTCACCGCGTGGTAATTGGTGGCAGTTTGAGGTGTAAACAGGGTGATGGTCGGCTATAATCACTCCCTGTTTGTGTGACCAGAGGGAGAGAACGAGGGATGAGGTGGAGGGAGAGAACGAGGGATGAGGTGGAGGGGGATGCAGGGCATTGGGGAGGAAGGGGGAGGTTAGGGGGGATATGTGACGGTGTGAGACCTAACCCTCACTTCACTCGGCGCCCCTTGAATTAGAGACATCGCCGGGAGAGAGGTGACACTCACTTAGTGGTGCGGAGGAGCTGAGACATGCACACACTGGCACGAAAACACACACACATGCACACACAAAGGCTGACACCCATCTTAACATCTCAGGAGCAGAAACCCGGGGAGTCACAATTAGAGGAGCGGAAGGAAATGGGAAACTGTTACATAGCTACTTAGAAGTGGCCAGACACACACTGTTCTTTGTCTGTGTGTGTGTGTGTTTATTTATTCTTGTGTGCAAGTGTCCGGTTATTTATGTGTGTGTGTTGCAACAAGGCTGTGTGTGTGTCTGTCACCCAGAGCACTGGGCCTTGGCCCTGCATTAGTGACACACCACATTACCCTCCTGCCCGTCTCTCCCCATCAGCCCACCAGCCCCACGCCCACAAGTGCCAACGACAGGGAACTGTGACTTTACGCAATGTGACAGCCCACAGTAGCCCGCTCTGCTTCTTCTTTTCTCTCCCTCTAACTGTCACCACTCCTTCCCTCCGCACTCTGTGGGGCTCGCAGCACAGCCTCGCAGTAAAGCCAGGGCACTGGACACAGAGAGCTGGGATGGATGGGTGGTGTGGGTGGGGTGTGGTGGGGGTAATTAGCACTGTTTATGCTGTCACTGCTGCTGTCACTTAGAGGAATTACACACACATACCAATACACAGAAACACACACACACAGAGAGGGAGGTGCGAGGTGGACACGAGAAAGCTCTCTTTTATTTTTTATTGCAGAAATGAGTGAGGCCATTCAGGACTAGGGTTGCAAAGGGACGGTATATCACTAGAAACTTTCGAAGTTAACCAGAAAACAGAATGTTGGTAAATATCAAGGATTTTATATGATCTGTCACATGATCTATTATAGGTCTTGAATTTTCTCTGGCCTTTATTACATGTAAAATATATAACAATTAAATAAGATGATTTTAAAATAGAAATGCAATGACAAAGCTTTAAAACATTATTCTAAATATAAACCATCAACTAAGTGAGTACCATTGGTGTTTAATACTCTATGATGGTTTCAGCATGCAATATTCTTTATATGGTAGACTACCGTTCAAAAGTTTGGGGTCATTTAGAAATGTCTTGGGGTCATTCAGAAATACAGTGTAGACATTGTTAATGTTGTAAATAACTATTGAAGCTGGAAACGGCAGATTTTTTATGGAATATCTACATGGGCGTACAGAGGCCCATTATCAGCAACCATCACTCCTGTGTTCCAATGGCACGTTGTGTTAGCTAATCCAAGTTTATCATTTTAAAAGGCTAATTGATCATTAGAAAACTCTTTTGCAGTTATGTTAGCACAGCTCAAAACTGTTGTGCTGATTAAGGAAGTGGCCTTCTTTAGACTAGTTGAGCAGCTGTAGCATCAGCATTTGTGGTTTCGATTACAGGCTCAAAATGGCCAGAAACAAATACCTTTTTTCTGAAACTCGTCAGTCTATTCTTGATCTGAGAAATTAAGGTTATTCCATTCGAGAATTTGGCAAGAAACTTCACAGAACAGCGCAAACTGGCTCTAACCAGAATAGAAAGAGGAGTGGGAGGCCCCGGTGCACAACTGAGCAAGAGGACAAGTACATTAGAGTGTCTAGTTTTAGAAACAGATGCCTCACAAGTCCTCAACTGTCAGCTTCATTAAATAGTACCCACAAAACACCAGTCTCAACATCAACAGTGAAGAGACGACACCGGGATGCTAGCATTCCAGGCAAAGTTGCAAAGAAAAAGTAACATCTTCCTCTGTCCAGTGTCTGTGTTTTTTTGTCCTTCTTAATCTTTTCTTTTTATTGGCCAGTCTGAGATATGGCTTGAGACTGGTGTTTGCCAGTTTTATTGCTTCTTTAATCAGCACAGCTGTTTTTTGTGTTAACATAATTGCAAAAGGGTTTTCTAATGATCAATTACCCTTTTAAAATGATAAACTTGGATTAGCTAACACAATGTGCCATTGGAACACAGGAGTGATGGTTGCTGATAATGGGCCTCTGTACGCCTATGTAGATATTCCATAAAATATCAGCCGTTTCCAGCTACAATAGTTTACATTTACAACATTAACAATGTCTACACTGTATTTTTAATGAACAAAAAATTTGCTTTTTTTTCAAAAACTAGGAAGTCTAAATCAAAAAATGGACAAAGTTACGATAGATCGTCATATAGATATTCTGGTAATTACCAAACATGAAAGACTTTTAGTAAATTACCGGTAGCTTTACAACCCTGTTTAGGGGTTGCAAATTCTCTTTTTCTAACTCTCTTTTAGCTTAAGAAATCTTTCTTTTCAGCATAACCTCTCTCTGTGATACTTTAAATATTCCTTCCTGTATTTTTCTCTCCCCCTTCTCTTCTATTTCTTTGGGTTCTCGTGTCAGACACAGTCTAGCCCCTCCATGTAGTGAATGCCAGGGACAGAGTACGTACAGATGGACTATTTCTGTTCCGGAGGAGCAAAGCCCAGGAAAACACAGAGTCACGTTAGCATCATAGAACACATCTCGCCCTAATGTCTCTCCCTGAATTATTCAGGAAACCAACCCCGCGTGTGTCCCAGTTTGCTGTCCTGCTGTGTTCCAAGGTCCACTTTTGTTGTCTTACTTTATTCATTTTTTTACCTTTCATATTAGATGTCGAGGCTAGAATGGACACGTGGTAATGTCATCAGAACTGATGAGCTACATGAGGTGTTTCTTCTTGGGGTCAAGGTTAGGTTCAAGGCTCGGGGAAGAATTCCGTTGAAAGTGAACTGAATTCAAATCTACTTCATGAGTCCTCATGGATAGTCCATTCTTAGAGGTGAGTGTCCTCAGTCTCACCTGAACCTTGTCAGTGTTCCTCATTGTCTTTCATTGTATCTGTGTGAATCTGTGGTATGTGTCTGGCTAGGGAATGAAGGATGAGAGGAAAGAGAGAGATGGGGAGAGGTCTGTTTGGGGACGGGTCTATATTAAGTTGTCCCTGACACCCAGCGGCCCAATCATCCGCTATGATCCAGCCTATGATGCGTCGACCTGAGCCGAAGTCCCACATCGATAAATCCATCCCTCTCTCCTCTCCTCCCTCAATCCCTCTCTTCTTCAGCTACATCTCGGTGTCGGGAGAATTCTGAAAAGAGACACACACTAGCAGTCTATCATGGCAAGGTCGAGCTCTGTCCAAAACTCTGCAACTCTGTGAGAGGATGAGAGAGAGAGAGAGAGAGAGAGAGAGGAGGAGGAGGGGGGGTGAAGGGCTGTTGTGAGAGACGTACAAGCACTCACACATACACACAGTGGGCATAAGGTGGGATCTTAAACAACTTCTGTGAGTCTCTCACTCTTTACCTCGTGCTCCAGACTGGACTTAATATTCTGGAGGGGTGGCAGAGCCTGTTCTTCTGCGTGACCAATCCCGCCGTCAATTCAAATTTGCATTAGCAAATGGGAAAGCATCGTTGGCCTATTTGTTAATCTGATCTTTGTTTACCCAACACTCTTGTAATCCACTTTTAATTAAATATTCTCCCAAATATGTGCAAGCAGCAGTTTGACTTTGTCTGTGCTCACAGTGCCAGACTGAGACAGCAGACGAGACATGAGATGGCCTAACGCAGCACTACGGCTCCGTTCTCTCTCAGGGTTTTTACTTTGTATGCACACACAGACAAGCAGACACTGGGACACAAAGGAGCACACACAGAAAAACACACACACACACACACACACAAACAACCTCACCTCATCGTCCAACACACAGGGCCGGGGCATGAGGAGGTAGAGGGTCTGGTTGGGTCACTTCTGGTGATCTTGCTCTGCTTATTGTCTGGGGAAATAACTCATTCCACGCTCACAATGTATTTGTATATCTCATCAGTCAGATACACACTACGTATTTGTATATGCCTATATACATGGCCTCACACACACACACACACACACACACACACACACACACACACACACACACACACACACACACACACACACACACACACACACACACACACACACACACACACACACACAAACAAACACACACACTGCAGACACAATATGGCTGCATAATGTCCTTTATCTTTTTTGCAGTTACTGCCATAGCCACTGATAATGCAGGCAGAAAACTGGCAAGCAATTACTTCTCCTGGGCTAGTTTCGGCAATAAAATACACTGGTAGTAGAAAAGGGTAAATAACATTGCCATGAACATACCATCGGCCTGGCCTGAACTAGACTACAGATAATTCATCCAACCCTGCCTCTCCTACCATTGTCATTCAAATGCTGTTCATACACATATAGAGAGTCAGGGACATTGTGTCTGTATCAGTGTTCTAAAGGTGACATCACAGTGTTACTGACCATACGATATCTAAAGAACTCCATTTGGACCAGTCCAAGGCGTAGGATGTGATTCTATACTATAGCGTTGGCTATTGTTACCCAAAAGAAACCCTGGCGTGCCAAGGTGTAGTGAATGCTCAAGGGCCAACTCGATTAACTTGGCTAGTGAGGCTCATTTCTATGCCATGGTCGGGATGTATTGAATATTTACTCAGGACAAGGCGATTTTGCTTAACATTCTGTCACACGCATTGTAACAAAACCATGACACGGGGTAAAAAGTATTTTCGTATTCTTGCAGATGATCTATAGAGCTTGGTTGTGACTATAGCTTCCTCCAAGCTGAGGTTTGGCAGATATGCAAGCTAATTGTTGACATATGTAGTGTTATTAGTATTCATGCCTTTCTACAGGATTTTCTGCTAAACAACAGAAAAGTTGAGATATGGGCCAACAATAAGTCATCATGTTTGGCATGCCGTCTGCTGTGTGGTATCTTCTGTTTCTCCCTCACAATAAGAACAGCACTTCCTGCTTCCTGCTTGCCAGGGTTCACACAGGAATAGGTCATGCTCTAAACAGAAGAATGAAGAACACAACTTGTATGTATCTTACCTATTAAAATAAGTACAGAAAACATATTTATGGCATGATTACAATACATTTGAAATTCTTGATTGCATGCATAGCGAGGGTAAGTTCACCAACACTGGTTCACAGACCACCTTTATATTTAAATAAAATATAGGTTACAATAACTTCCCTTTTCTCATAACATAGTTTGCATAAAATCTGGTCTAATACACCTCTTCTCACAGTCCCCATCTTTCCGATGAGAGTGTTAAGAAGTGATTTAATAGAGGGTTAAGAATGCACTGGCTCATTATCTGTCCATTAGCTGGGCCTGTCTGGGCTCCACTGGCTTCGTATTGGCTTCTATTGAGTTAGTGCTGAGGTACACATACAGCCAATATGGCTAATTTAGTCACCTCTACTCCCAGACAATGGAGGAGGGAAATCACTGGCCTCCCAGGGCTAGCATTACTAAACGTTTGCACCTGTTCTTTTCAGAATAAAAAAAAACAACATATAGTACATGGAGCTGTATACATTTACACTAAAGAACATTAATTTCATAGTTTTTCTGCTTTCCATATCTGGAGCTAAGTGCTAGCTGATATTATCTTTGTTTTGTGTTTACCAGTGAGGCTGTGCATAGACCCAGACACATTACCAAGCCATCAGGAGATATAGGCTTGTAAATCTAGCCCAATAGATTTTGACACACTTACGTATATCGTCCCTAATTGATTCATAAATAGATGCGTATGTATATTATCCATTAATAAATAAAGACACATTTCTTATTAATGAAGTGGAAAACGCGGTATGGTAAGACATCAATCATTTACCATAAACCGCCGTATCAGAGTGTTGCTGATACAGTGCTCTAAAATTAGATGTTAAATTGGGAGTGGAGTGCATTAGCGTAGGTTTTTATATAAGCAATTATGAAAACCTTCAACGTTAATTTATGTGTGATATGTGAACAGAGAGTGAAAGGGAGAGGTAGATACAGGCAGAGGCAAAGAGAGGGGGAGAAAAAGAGAGCGGGAGAGAGATAGAGATGGAGAGGTAGAGGCAGAGAAAGAGGTGAAGAGCGAGGGAGCGAGATGGAGGGAGGGAGATATGGAGGGAGGGAAGATGGTGTGAACGTGCATATTAATGAAGTTCTTTGAATCAGACTGATTACCGCAAAAGTTATGGTAGCGTCGTCATCAACCATGTGTTGGAACTACAGAGAGAGAGAGGAGAGAAAAGGAAGATGTATTTGTATTTGCTCAACCCTTTAAAAATGTGTGTGTGTGTGTGTGTGTGTGTGTGTGTGTGTGTGTGTGTGTGTGTGTGTGTGTGTGTGTGTGTGTGTGTGTGTGTAGCATGCCCCGCCCATCACAAGAAAGAGAAAAAAGATAACTTTATTTCGATGGGTTTACATTTTTTGTGGAATTAAAGAAAGTCACAATTTCAAATTGCAATGTTTGCAAATTAGATGTGCTGAAATGAAAGCAACTTCTGAAAATAAACACTCGGATTATAGTGATATTATGGCTAATCTTGCAAATGTAAAGTAGATAGATAGATAGATAGATAGATAGATAGATAGATAGATAGATAGATAGATAGATAGATAGATAGATAGATAGATAGATAGATAGATAGATAGATAGATAGATAGATAGATAGATAGATAGATAGATAGATAGATAGATAGATAGATAGATAGATAGATAGATAGATAGATAGATAGATAGATAGATAGATAGATAGATAGATAGATAGATACGAAAAAACACAGGGCAGGTGCAAAATGCCAGAACAAAAATACACAAAAGACAGATACACAATACATGATACATAGAGCGGCAGTATGGAACAGTATAAAAATACAAGAAGTCTGGAGTTCAAAAAAGCTATAAAAAGACATTGCATAGTATGGGTGGATGGCTGAATATGTACAATATACATTGTTAGGTGAAAAAAAATCAGATACAAATATTGCAAGTTGATATAGATAAATAAGGAGTATTTGCATGGTTAACTATACTATACAGGTCGATGGCAGAGAAATACTTAAATAGCTAAAAGTGCGTATGATATAAGTGAGGGCAATAATAATTTACTTAATATACATTCTGGTTAAATGAACAGGTAACTGAATATTTTGCATGGTTAAATTAACTGTACACGTATGTATACAGTTAAATTTACAGGTAAGTGAATATTTGCATGGTTACATTAACTGTACAGGTAAATGACAGGAAGAGATACTTAAATAGCTAAATGTGTGTATAATGTAGGGTAATAATAGTAATTCCCTTAAAATACAGTCCTTAGTGCGCAGGGTTTAATTACAGATAAATGCACGTATTACACATTCAATATACTAAAAGCAATGAAAAAAGATACAACTGACAGGATACTAATATGCATTCCTGAGTGAATGACTACGCAAGTTCAGTCCAAGAATTACTTACAATATTGCACATGATATGATATAACAACTGTACATCAATAAGTATATACAGACCTGAATGAATAAATAAGTCCTGAGTGAATGAGTGATTACAGACCAGAGTTGCTCATGGATGGAGGCATAAATGTTGAACTAGGTCCTAACACCCCAACAGTTCCAGGTCTATGTTGCCGACGGCACGGCACCCCGGTGAGGCATTAAATAGTCTAATAGCCACCGGCAGGCAGGACTTCCTGTAGCGCTCTATGTCACATCGTGGTGGGATCAGTCTGTGACTGAAGGTGCTCCTCTGCATCATAACCATGGCATGCAGAGGGTGGGTAACGTTGTCCATGACGGTCAGCAGTTTGGCCAGGATCCGTCTCTCCGCCACCTCCTCTAGAGTGTCAAGGCTAATCCCCAGAACAGAGCTAGCCTTCCTGATCAGCTTATTTACCCGAGAATTATCACCGGCCTTTATGTTGGCGTCCCAGCACACCACTGAAAAAAAGACTGGTAGATGGTATGCAGTAGTTTACTGCACACGTTGAAGGACCTGAGCCTCCTCAGAAAGTAGAGTCGGCTCTGGCCCTTTTTGTACAGAGCCCCGGTGTTACCAGCCCATTCCAGCCTGTTGTCCATATGGACTCCCAGGAACTTGTACGACCCAACCATTTCCACATCCATCCCCTGGATAGGGACTGCAGTCAGTTGTGCCTTGGTTCTCCTGAGGGTGAACAGGAAGGGGGAAAGGACCGTTCCCTGGGGGGCCCCTGTGTTGCTCACTGCCCGTTCTGACACACAGCTCTGTAGTCTCACAAATTGTGGCCTACCGGTCAGGTAGTCTGTGACCCAGGAGGCTAAGGGTGCTTCCACTTTCATCCTCTTCATCTTCTCACCCAGTGGCAGGGGCTGAATGGTTTTGAAGACATTGGAGAAGTAAAAAAATACAACCTGCGTTGTCCAGGTGAGAGTAGGCCCTCTGCAGAAGATTGCATCATCCACCCGATGTTGCGCTGATATCCGAACTGCAGGGGGTCCAGTGATGTACACACCAGGGGTCTGAGGTGAGCGAGGACTAACCTTTCCAGGGTCTTCATGGCGGAGGAGGGGTCGTTGATTGTCTCAACAGAGGTGTTGTGAGAAAAGTGAGGGTGGGTCAGCCGCAAGGGTGTGTGGCCTGGGGAGCTGGAGGGGAGGTGGACAGGGCCAGTATCGAACCTGTTAAAAAATTGGTTCAGCTCATTGGCTCTGTCCTGGGTCCCCTCCGTCTGCCCAGTGTTTGAATTTTTGAAGCAAGTGATATTTCTCATACCCTTCCACACCTCTCTCACCTGGCTCTGCCTCAGCTTGTCCTCCATCTTCTCCTTATACCCTCTCTTCCCCTCAGCAATCCGCAACTTCAGCTCCCTCTTGACGCATTTCAATTTGTCCGTGTACCCCTCCTTGAAGGCCCTCTTCTTCTCATTCAGCAGGGCCTTCAGGTTGCTAGTGACCCAGGGTTTATTATTTGGAAAACTGCGTACCTTCCTGGTGGGTACAGTGTTGTCTACACCAAAATTGATATAGTTGTTTATGCAGTCAGTAAGTCCATCGATGTCCTCCCCATGAGCCTCACAGAGCTGTTTCAAAATCAGTCCTGTAGGGCCTCATTCGCCTCCGGAGACCATCTCCTAATGGTCCTAGTGGTCGCAGGCTGCTGTTTGACCATAGGCCTGTAGAGTGGGGTGAGGTGGACAAGGTTGTGATCCGATCTACCGAGGGGAGGGAGTGCATCCTTCACATTAGCATATAACAAGTCCAGAGTTGTATTATTCCTGGTTGGGCACTTCACAAACTGTTTGAACGTGAGCAGCGTTGAAGAGAGAGATGCATGGTTAAAATCCCATGAAATGGCAAAGAAAGCACTGGGATGCGCTGTCTGTAACCTCGTGATAACAGAGTGGATGACGTCACACGCTGTGTTTGCGTCAGCGGAGGGCGGGATGTAAACAATAACAGCAATGGTAGCCGTGAATTCCCTCGGCAAATATTAGTGTCTCAGGCTAACGGTTAACAGCTCAATGTCCGGGCTACAAAACTGTTCCTTGAGAGTAATATGGCTCGGATTACACTATCTGTTGTTAACTAATAAAGTCAGCCCCCCTCCCTTGCTCTTACCGAAATAAACGCTATCCCTGTCTGCTCTGATGGTCCGGAACCCGCCGATAGTGACGTTCTCTATGGGGATGTTATCATTCAGCCAAGTCTCAGTGAAAAACAATAGGCTCGCTTCCTGATAGTCTCTTTGTCCAAGAACCAAGGCCTTAAGCTCGTCCAACTTATGTAGCGATCTCGCGTTGCCCATAATGATAGACGGTATAGCCGGCTTGTACTTCCTCAGCTTTGCCTTACACTTAAATCCCGCCCTACGTCCACGCCGTCCACGCCGATCACTAAGCTAACATATGGAATTGTTTTAAGATGGTCATACCATGGCTCATTCAGCTATTTGATTTAGAATTTTAGGACCCCTGTAGGTATGTAAGAAAGTCCATAGAAACGCATTAAATAACACATTCATAAATGGCAAAACAGACAGTCAAAAAATAAATAATAAGGAATAAAGTTTTGAAGTGTCTGTCCGATATCTAGGAGATTTAAGAACGCTCAGGAAATATCACGTTTTTGGAAACATACAGTGCCTTCAAAAAGTATTCACGCCACTACAACTTTTGGTTGTATTACAGCCTGAATGTTTTTGTCACTGGCCTACACACAATACCCTGTGACGTCAATCTGGAATTATGTTTTTGAAAATGTTCACAAATTATTTAAAAATGAAAAGCTATATATAGTCAATAAGTATAGGAGGAG
Source organism: Thymallus thymallus (assembly GCA_023634145.1). Taxonomy (NCBI): domain Eukaryota; kingdom Metazoa; phylum Chordata; class Actinopteri; order Salmoniformes; family Salmonidae; genus Thymallus; species Thymallus thymallus. Next base: position 43,895,324 of record CM042388.1, read on the forward strand.
TACACATTTGCTTAACAAGTCACATAATAAGTTACATGGACTCACTCTGTATGCAATAATAGTGTTTAACATGATTTTTGAATGTCTACCTCATCTCTGTACACCACACATACAATTCTGTAAGGTCCCTCAGTCAAGAAGTGTATTTCAAACACAGATTCAACCCAAGGACCAGGGAAGTTTTCTAATGCCTTGCAAAGAAGGGCACCTATTGGTTGATGAGTAAAAAAAAAATATATATATATATGTTATTAATTACACTTTGGATGATGTATCAATACACCCAGTCACTACAAAGATACAGGTGTCCTTCCTAACTCTGTTTCCTGAGAGGAAAGAAACCACTCAGGGATTTTACCATGAGGCCAGTAGTGACTTTTAGATGGCGCCGACAGACATGGCACCTCTGCTTCTAGTTCCTTAGCAACTTAGCAGTATTTTGTTTTTTTGTGTGTGTTATTTCCTACATTATTAGCCCAGAACATTTTTTGTGTTATTACATACAGCCAGAAATAGCTTTTGTAAATCAGAGAGGTGGTAACTCATTAAGACCAAGAATTAAGACCAAGAATATGACTTTCCTGAATTGGATCCTTTGTTCGCAACCCACTGGGCAATTGAACTTAATCCAGGAGGCTTCTCCAAGAGGAGAAGAGGCTTCTCCGGCGGAAAATAGTTATTCGGAGTGGACATCTAGTCTGACTCAGGAGGCGGGCACACCATCCACCGCTTCTGAGCATATTACTCGCTAATGTTCAGTCTCTGGACAATAAAGTAGACGAGCTCAGGGCGAGGATCTCCTTCCAGAGAGACATCAGGGACTGTAACATACTCTGTTTCACAGAATCATGGCTGTCTCCACATATACTGTCCCTGTCCATACAGCCAGCTGGGTTCTCAGGACATCGCGCAGACAGAAATAAAGAAGAAGGGTGGTGGTGTATGTTTCATGATCAACCACTCAAGGTGTGAATGTGATAACGTACATAAACTCAAGTCCTTTTGTTCACCTGACCTAGAATACCTCACAATCAAATGCCAAATTCTCTTTGGTTATAGTCACAGCCATGTATATTCCCCCTCAAACCAATACCATAACGGAACTCAAAGAACTACATTGAACTTTATGAAAACAGGAAACCATTCATTGTAGCAGGGGATTTTAACAAAGCAAATTTGAAGAAAACGCTACCGAAGTTCTATCAACGGCTCATACATAAGACGTATAAGGCAAGATCTACAGACAATCACAGATTTCGAAGGGTAAACCAGCCACGTCTCGGACAACGACGTCTTGCTACCGTACAAGCTAAACACCTTCTTCGCCCGCTTTGAGGATAACACAGTGCCATCGATGCTGCCCGCTCCCAAGGACTGTGGGCTCTCGTTCTCCATGGTTGATGTGAGTAAAACATTTAGCGTGTTAACCCCAGCAAGGCTGCCATCCCAGAAGGCATCCCTAGCCGCGTCCTCAGGGTATGCGCAGAACAGCTGGCTGGAGTGTTTGCGGACATATTCAATCTCTCACTATCCCATTCTGCTCTCTCAACATGCTTCAAGATGTCCAAGATTGTTTCTGTACCCAAGGAAGCAAAGGTAACTGAACTAAATGACTATCGCCCCGTAGCACTCACTTCTGTCATTATATTCAGCGTCAGTTCCAGTACCATACTATATACAGGGTCAGTTCCAGTACCATACTATATACAGGGTCAGTTCCAGTACCAGAGTGTAGAGTCCTGTGAGTGTCAGTGTGCATGGGTGTGTAGAGTCCTGTGAGTGTCAGTGTGCATGGGTGTGTAGAGTCCTGTGAGGGTCAGTATGCATGGGTGTGTAGAGTCCTGTGAGTGTCAGTGTGCATGGGTGTGTAGAGTCCTGTGAGTGTCAGTGTGGATGGGTGTGTAGAGTCCTGTGAGTGTCAGTGTGCATGGGTGTGTAGAGTCCTGTGAGTGTCAGTGTGCATGGGTGTGTAGAGTCCTGTGAGTGTCAGTGTGGATGGGTGTGTAGAGTCCTGTGAGTGTTTATAAAGACAAGTATCACAAGAGTCATGTCAGATAGTCCAAATATCCATTTTGTTAGCTATTTAACAGTCTTATGGTTTGGGGATAGAAACTGTTCAGGAGCCTGTTGGTGTCAGACTTGATGAACCGGTACCACTTGCTGTGCAGAAGCAGAGAGAACAGTCTATTGCTTGGGTGGTTGTAGTCTTTAAAGATTTTCTGGGCCTTCCTTTCACACCACCTGATATAGACGTCCTGGATGGCAGGGAGCTCAGCCCCAGGGATGTTCTGGGCTGTCCACGCTACCCACTGTAGCTCCATGCAATCAAGGGCGGTGCTGTTGCCATACCAAGCCAGTCAAGATGTTCTCTATAGTGCAACATAGTGCAACATGTTGTCATACCAAGCCAGTCAAGATGTTCTCAATAGTGCAACATGGTGCAACATTTTTCCACCTCCTGAGGGGGAAGAGGTGCTTGCTTCTTCACGACTGTGCGTGCTTGTGTGGACCATTTTAAAATCTTAGTGATTTGGACCCTGAGGAACTTGAAACTCTCGACTGCTCCACTGCTGCCCCGTCGATGTGGATGGGGGAGTGTGGACTGCAATTGAGATTGCGTCGTCTATGTATCTGTTGGAGCGACATGCGAATTGGAGTGGGTCTAAGGTGTCTGGCATAATTAGTGCCATAACCAACCTTTTAAACACTTAATGATTACAGATGTGAGTACTACAGGGCGATAGTCATTGTGGCATGAAGCCTTAGAGTTCTTTAGAACAGGAATGATGGTAGTCATCTTAAAACATTACAGAACCCGCCCTGGAATACCGTCAAGCCCTGAGGCCTTGAGAGTGTTGACCTGATTAAACACCTTACTCAAGTCGGCCTCAGAGAGCGAGATTGCTGTCCTTAAATGTGACAGGCAAAGGTTTCCCTGCTTTTTAAAACTTTTCTTTATTCAACAGCTAAATGCATCATGAAATTATCTAAAATAATATATTGGTCAGATTAGATTTTGTGTCTAAAAAAATATATAGATATAATAATATATAGATAGTTAAATATATCTGATATAACACTAACACTTCAGCTCCACTGTACGCATTTCATTGCGCTCTCTCTCTCTCTCTCTCTCTCTCTCTCTCTCTCTCTCTCCTGGCGACACTTTGTTCAATTGCCCTACATGGCAACTCTCCGCAATGGGGCCAGACGATTATACCACTGCGCTTATTTTATTTATTGCCCAAAACAGGAGATAATTTTAAATATCTAGGACAACTAATCATGTTTTGTTCTCCTATTTTATGTATCTTTTTCTTCTTCATGATTTAATCCTGGAAAAAGAAGGTGAGATGTCTTGATTTGACTGTTGACATACTTCTTGTAGGTTTTGTGTCTGATGTTTTGATTGTCTGCAATTCTGATTGTGTCTCCTGGTTGTCAGAGAGGAGGACACAGCTGCATAGAGACACAGTACAACCTGGGGTCTCTTTCAATGGCCTTGACACACACACACACACACACGCATGCACGCACGCACGCACACACACACACACACACACACACACACACACACCATCCTCACACAGAGCTCAGATGCGTACACACTCACACACACACACACACACACACAGCTTACCGAGCCAGCAGGGTACTGCATAACCTGGGGGTGGAATTCACTGGCCTTAAATTACATTTCTCAACATGACAGAAACAGAAGTTATGTGGAATTATTGTTTCACTTTGAGTGTTAAAACGCCCTGCGGCCGCCTGTTGCCAGCACGTGTTAGGAGCAGTTTCTATATAACAATGCACACACACACACGGTCTCTCTCTCACACACACACACACACACAGCCCGATCTTATTCATTGTCTATATTGCTTCTACACTATATTTTAAAAGGTCTTAATTTTGTTAACTATTTTTTTGTGGTATTTTATCACTGTCTTTCTTCCATTTTTATAATTTTGCTCGCTGGTTTGAAAATCTAAATGATAACCTTGCAATATGAAGATTATTATACAGTATATGAATCACTGTTCTCCGTTCTCTTTTCTGTTCTCTGTTCTCCGTTCTCTTCCTCTCTCTTGGCATTGCAAGCTGGTTTTCATTAAGGGACCTCAATGCTTGTGGTTCCAAATGCATTTTTTAAAGCCATCTGTGCCAGAGAACTCTGTTACTGTACTGTGTGCGCACAAGTGTGTGTTTGTGTGTGTACATGTGTGTGTCGGTGTGTGTGTGTGTGTGTGTCGGTGTGTGTCTTCGTATAAAAACATACCACATTGGGTGAAGGGAGTCGTCAGCTACCTTGGCTCTGGTGGTTTCTTGGCACTCCTGTAAATGCCAGCTGAGAAAGGCCACTGTTTGACACAGAAACACACACGCACACACAGTTCTGAGGGATTACTCTTAATTTAGAGTATTCTCCTTGGCACAACCTCACACCCAGACTGTCATCACTGCTGCGACTGACTGGACAGGCGTTGGTGATGGCTGGTGCTGTACCATACGTGGCAGAGCACTCTCTTTCCCTATCGCTCACTCTGTTTCACCCTCTATCAGTCTCCTTTCGTCTGTCCATGTTTTAAACCTCCATTGCTTTACATTGTTTACTTACTTTAGTTTGCTCTTCTCTTCTCAGTATCTCACCACCGTCTGTGTTGACTGGTCTCTCTTTCTTTCTCTCTTTCTTTCTTTCTCTCTGTCTTTCTCTCTTTCTTTCTTTCTCTCTCTCTTTCTCTCTCTCTTTATTTCTTTCTTTCTCTCTTTCTTTCTTTCTCTCTTTCTTTCTTTCTCTATTTCTCTCTTTCGTTCTTTCTTTCTTTCTTTCTCTCTCTCTTTCTTTCTCTCTTTCTTTCTTTCTCTCTCTCTTTCTCTCTCTCTTTATTTCTTTCTTTCTTTCTCTCTTTCTTTCTCTCTCTCTTTCTTTCTCTCTTTCTCTCTCTCTCTCTTTCCCTCTCTCTTTCTTTCTCTCTTTCTTTCTCTCTTTCTTTCTCTCTCTCTTTCTTTCTCTCTCTCTTTCTTTCTTTCTCTCTTTCTTTCTTTCTTTCTTTCTTTCTTTCTTTCTTTCTTTCTTCTCTCTTTCTTTCTTTCTTTCTTTCTCTCTTTCTTTCTTTCTTTCTTTCTTTCTCTCTTTCGCTCTTTCTTTCTTTCTTTCTTTCTTTCTTTCTTTCTTTCTTTCTTTCTTTCTTTCTTTCTTTCTTTCTTTCTTTCACTCCCTCTCCCTCTCACTCTCTGTCTTACATTGGCCAAGCTTGGCACTAAGAACAGTGCCAGTTATCTAGCACGCTGGCACACAGGGCTTGTTGGAGCATAACGGAGGGGCAGAGAGGACGCTGGCTAAACTGGCATAGAGATCACAGGGCCTGGATAGAGCCCCTCATGCCCAGCATATATTCCCTAATAAGTAATTCATCTAAGAAGGCCCCATGATCAAGGCCCTACGGGGCTCTGCCCCTTTGACTAAGCCAAGGCCTATCCTTGTCCCATCTTTTGAGGCTTTACTCTACTACTCAGATCAGACCATATTCATTGTAGTCCCATAAAGACAAATAATACATTTTCCAAGGTAGACCTGGTGAAACAAAAATTCAATTTTGCTGACCACATTTGTATTTTTTACTTTACACGTTCACAGTCTTTACTGTACACTCATCCCAAAGTTATCCGAGGTCCAATGGAATGTGTGTTTTAGTGACTAAATCTGTGGTGAAATGGCAGTGTTTGTTGTGGTTGTCAGTGAGGTGTGGAGGTCTTTACTGTGACAGCACTTAGAGCCCAGAGCCCTCTCTTGTCAAAGAGGCCAAATGTTCCCTTACAGTTCAGACCTCAAATCGGCCCCAAAGAGCAGCCAGATGTACTTTCACCATTGTTGCGAATCGTGATTATTTGTTCAACGTTTGGGGGCATGATATTTCAACACATTGGGAAAGGGCTAACACTTTATGACGCAGCTGTAAGATTGGTGAAAGGCTTCCTTTTGCGTTTGCAATCTCGTTTTAGACCCTTTGGCACAAGGTGTGTTGGGAACGCTCAAATTCAACAGGAACCTCTCTTTCTCGCCTTTTACTTTGCGCCTGACTGACTGTGTGTCTCCGTTAAGGACATAAAACCACAATAGTGTATCACAGAACAGCAGGGTGGATAACATAAAAAAATACATCCTTTTCAATTGAATGTAAAGTGCAATGTTTAGAATGAGGACGGAGGGATTTCTATGTGTTCAGCATCCCATGCATTTGTGTGTTTGTTTGTTTGGAGTGAGAAGAGCATCTGCGTCTCTGGGAAGGAAAAGTTGTTTTAGGCTGGCAGCCATATTTCACAAACTGGTTCATCTTCTTGCAAACACAGAGAAATAACAGAGAAATAGCAACAGGGAGACAGAACAACAGACAGACATATACACATCGGGGCAGGGATAGATGTACACATCCATAATCTGGGAGGTGCATGATATTATTCACTTAAAACCAAAAGTCTATTTTTCATGCAAGAAGCATGCTAGATGCATACATTAGCTATCTCTCTCTCTCTCTCTCTCTCTCCTTTACACTATTAACACTTTAGTGCTGCTTTCATGTGTTAATAGGAATGTGTTAATAGGAATGTGTTAATTGGAATGTGTTAATAGGAATAAGGAGGTATGAATTGTTGACATAATTGTAATCCAAACCAAATCCTCAAGTAAGTCATGACGCAGTCACTTACTTCATGACCAAAATGATCCTATTTACACTTGGTAGTTTATTTTGACACTGGAATAAATGTTTGTGACTCGTATCGATGACACACTGGCCGACTTAAAAAAGGAGAAGTTGGTCTTTAATTTGACACGTTTTTCAGCAACAGGAAATATGTCCGTTAAATTATAATTAACGGACATTGTTGTAGAGGTTGATACATTTTTTGTTAGGGTAAATCAAGTCTAAAATCGAAAAGTGGAGATTACTAACTTTATACCCCTTTTTAAACCTCAAATACACTACAATTTGTAGTTCATGCTGCCCTGGAAAAAAAATCTGAAAACAAAGTGATCAAATTAAGATGATACATCTGTAGGTGGGAGCGTGTCCGTGTAAAGCTTTGCATGTTTGAGTAGGAATTTGAAATCTGTACGGGATTGTATGGGGAGCAAGTGAAGTGAGGCAACAATCTGAGCGATGTGTTCAGACTTTTTGGTTCCTGTTAGGACTCTGCCAGAAGCATATTGTACAAATTGGAGACTTTTCAGGTTGGTAGCGGTACAGCCTGATAGAAGGGCATTATAGTGGTCTAGATGGGATGTAACAAAGGTATGGATGAATTTTTCTGCTTTAGTAAATGAAAGTATATTTCAGATTGTTGCTATATTCCTTAGATGGAAAAAAGTCTATGCCAAGCTGGAATATCAGGCAGTCCCAGGCATGGAAACTGGATCCAAGGCTCTGGGAGAGGAGATTTACATACCGTACAGCTTCCAGGGAGACCAGAGCAGAGGGGGGGTCGGGGGTTAGTGGAAAGTTTGGTGGTGTGTTTAATGTTTCATGGGCAAACACTCAGGCAGCGTTACCCAACGGGCCCTGTCCCTGCCACACTGGACTAGAGAGTAGGGGAGGAGGTGGGGAATAGACAGAGAGACTGTAATAATTAACATTTGCGCGGTGTACTAGACATGTGTTGACCCAGTTGATGGAGAAGTGTGTGAGAAGGGCTAAACATTCCAGATATGACTACTGACAAACTAAAGAAGCATCAGAGAATAAAACCATCAGAGAATAAGTATTGTACAGTATAGCATGTACAGTTGTGTTATGTGTTGGCAGTGACACACGTGTCATTAGAGAGATGGAGACAGAGAGATAAAGAAAGAGAGAGAGATGAGAGAGAGAGAGGGAGAGAGAGAGAGAGAGAGATGAGAGAGGGAGAGAGAGAGAGAGAGAGACAGAGAGACAGAGAGAGAGAGAGAAGAGAGAGAGAGAAGAGAGAGAGAGAGAGAGAGAGAGAGAAGAGAGAGAGAGAGTAGAGGGGGCATGTTTAGAGGGTCTGACTCCTGCATTGCTCCACAACTGCGATCCTAAATCGGGTCAACATCTAATGGGCAAATCCAGAACCCCAGGTGAATACACAACCCAGAGCAGTCTGTCACTCCTCCATCCCTCCCTTTATTCCATCCCTCTCTCTTCTCAACTGTCTATTTCATTAAACCTGTTTTTATTGATGGTAAACACATACATTTAAATTAATTTGTGTTAATTTTGTCAAAATGCTTTTGTAATTTGTGTGCTTTCTATGTTAATTTAAATTGTCATATATGACCTACAGGGTGATACTAAAACTCTGTAATATACAAAAAAGTACCTTAATTTGGTTTATTTCATGTTGAACATTCTCCAGACTTCTTTGATATCATTACTTTGAGTGGCCTCTTGAGTGGACCTGAAGGTGTGTGTGTGTGTGTTTGATGTCCACTGTCTCTTCTTTCCGGTAGAGATAAATGCCTTGATTTGCCATGTGTCTGTGTGTTACGTCCTCTGTACTCAGCGGGGGATTTGTCCATTAAAGTTCCCTTGGTTTTCCTGGGCCCTTGTTCACCCTCGCCTGTTCTCCTCTTGATCTCCACACGATGCTCAGTCAAGCCACATCAAACGAGCTGCCAAGGTCCCCACTGGTGTGCATACGGAGATCACAAAACTAAAACCACACAAGTATGGCATTAGGCATACTTTCAACAACTTTTTTAACTGCATTAAAGAAGGAAATATTATATATTTATACAACGGGTGGGTCTAATCCTGAATGCTGATTGGTTAAAAGCGCATAGGCTAAATCTATGACGTTCAAATTGGACATTTTTGGTTCCAACCACCACCTTTGTGAGACGCGGTGTGTTTTAATGGATGATCTCTGCATGTTTATTAAGATTTAAAGGCACACTTAACCTTCAAGGCTACCGCAGCATTCTACAGTGAAACGCCATCCCATCTGTTTTGGGCTTAGTGGGACTATCATTTGTTTTTCAACAGGACAATGACCCAACACACCTCCAGGCTGTGTAAGGGATATTTTACCAAGAAGGAGAGTGATGGAGTGCTGCATCAGATGACCTGGCCTCCACAATCCTGCGACCTCAACCAAATTGAGATGTTTTGAGATGAGCCGGACTGCAGAGTGAAGGAAAAGCAGCCATCAAGTGCTCATAATATGTGGGAACTCCTTCCAGTTTGTTGGAAAAGCATTCCAGGTGAAGCTGGTTTTATTTATTTTACCTTTATTTAACTATAAAAGTCAGTTAAGAACAAATTCTTCTTTACAATGATGGCCTACCCCGGCCAAACCCAGGCGACGCTGGGACAATTGTGCACCGCCCTATGGGACTCCCGATCTTGGTTTGAATGTGATAGAGTCTGGAATCGAATCAGGGTCTGTAGGGACACCTCTAGCACTGAGATGCTGTGCTTTAGACCCCTGTGCCACTCGGGAGTGTGCAAAGCTGTCATCAAGGCAAAGGGTGGTTATTTGAAGAATCTGAAATATAATATATATATAAAAAATATAGTTTTTATTTGTTGGTTATTACATGATTCCATATGTGATATTTCATAGTTTTGATATCTTCTCTATTAATCTACAATGTAGAAAATAGTAAAAATAAACCCTAGAATGTGTAGGTGTTCTAAATAAAGAACAACCCTAGAATGTGTAGGTGTTCTAAATAAAGAACAACCCTAGAATGTGTAGGTGTTCTAAAACTTTTGACCGGTAGTCTTTATATATACAGTATCTACAGTGCATTCAGAAAGTATTCAGCTCACTTCCCCTTTTCCACATTTTGTTACGTTACAGCCATATTCTAAAATTGATTAAATGAAAACAAATCTCATCAATCTACACGCAATACCCTATAATGAAAAGAGGTTTTTAGAAATTGAGCTCAGGTGCATCCAGTTTCCAATGATCATCCTTGACATGTTTCCACAACTTGATTGGTGTCCACTTGTAGTAACTTCAATTGATTGGACATGATTTGGAAAGGCACACACCTGTCTATATAAGGTCCCAAAGTTGACAGTGCATGTCAGAGCAAAAACCAAGTCATGAGGTCGAAGGAATTGTCTGTAGACAGGATTGTGTCGAGGCACAGATCTGGGGAAGGGTACCAAAACATGTCTGCAGCATTGAAGGTCCCCAAAAACACAGTAGCCTCCATCATTCTTAAATGGAAAAAGTTTGGAAGCACCAAGACTCTTCCTAGAGCTGGCCGCCCAGCCAAACTGAGCAATCGGAGGAGAAGGGCCTTGGTCAGGGAGGTGAACAATAGCCCGATGGTCACTCTGACAGAGCTCCAGAGTTCCTCTGTGGAGATGGGAGAACCTTCCAGAAACAAGATTCTCTGATCTTATGAAACCAATATTGGCCTGCATGCCAAGCGTCACGTCTGGAGGAAACCTGTCACCATCCCTATGGTGAGGCATGGTGGTGGCAGCATCATGCTGTGGGGATGTTTTTCAGCTGCAGGGACTGGGAAACTAGTCAGGATCTTAGTAGAGATGAAAGGAGCAAAGCACAGCAAGATCCTTGATGGAAACCTGCTCCAGAGCGCTAATGACAGACTGGGGCAAATGTTCACCTTCCAACAGGACAAGTAAACTAAGCACACAGCAAAGAAAACGCAGGAGTGGCTTCAGGACAAGTCTCTGAATGTCCTTGAATTTGGACTTGATACCTATCTAAACATCTCTGGACAGACCTTAAAATAGCTGTGCAGCGATGCTCCCCATCTAACCTGACAGAGCTTGAGAGGATCTGCAGAGAAGAACGGGAGAAACTCCCCAAATATAGGTGTGCCAAGCTTGTAGCGTCATACCCAAGAAGACTCAGGGCTACAATCGCTGCCAAATGTGCTTCAGCAAAGTACTGAGTAAAGGGTCTGAATACTTATGTAAATGTGATATTTCAGTTAATCCTGCAGCATCAAGAAATGTGAATTATTATGTGGATTATTATTAATGGGGGGAAAAAATAGGGGTTGATACATTTTTCGTTAGGGCAAATCAAGTCTGACATTTTAAAGGGGAAATTTCAAACGTTACAAGCCTTGTAAATACCTTGAATACAGTACAAGTTTGCACTTCCTGTTGCTGAAAATTCTCAGCAACAAAATAGCGATCAAATTAAGATCCTACGTCTGTAGCAGCGTATGCGGGTCGCCAGGTGTGTGTCGTGTCTGTGAATGTTTGTTGTGGGTTTGGTGGTGTCATGTTTGGCATGTCAGTGTGAGTTTACCTGACTTTGCCATGGCTGCCAGATCACCTGTCCCTTTTACCGTGACAAGCTCTCGCTCTCATCTTGGCTCTCTGGGATCGTTGTTTAGGACCTGAGCTCTGGGATGGTTGTGTCTGCCCTGGGCAGTTGTTCCGTCAGTGAGGCGGGTCAGTAACAGTTGTAACACCTACTCACAGGTGAAGTGACAGACTGCCACGACAGTGATGTCACATCAACTCCATCAGAATGGGTTTGGACATGTTTTGTGTGTGTTTATGTGTGTGTGAATATGTGTGTGCGCGCACGTGTGTGTGTTTCTACCGTTACACTGCTCCTTGTCACAGCGTATTTCACATCCATTCAGTCACTGTCAGAGAGGAGTATCTGTGTTGGGGCATCTGTTTATCAGAAGAGGCCCGTTACATCTCGTCAAAGACCAGTCCAAGCAGAGAGGATCCTACAGACCGACCGCAAATACCGAACATTGTCCTGACAACCAACTCAAATGTTTCCATTATTATTTGAGTTACCTTTAACAATTGCATTACTAATTACTAATTTTTGGACTTATTGCAACCATTAGTGAGATGGTTGAGCTAGTCTCATTTATACATTTCCCTACTTTGGCAGCTGCCTGGAACCAAAGAGGTTCTGCCTTGAACCAAAAAGGGTTCTTCAAAGGGTTCTCCTATGGGGACAGCCGAAGAACCGTTTTAGGTAATAGGTAGCACTTTACTTCTAAGAGTGTATAGCCTAGACTTTTACACTTCATAAAAATCTACATTTGAATTAATTTTGGAATTAATTAATTTTCCATCAAAAAGTGCTGCTGTTTCCGTTAACATGAGTCTGTGTTGGTATTTATGCTTGTTTGTTCTTTATTGTTTTAATTCAATGACAGGAGGTTGGTGTGAGTTCCAAATATCTTTCTAATGGTCGCCCCAGCTTGACTTTTTTTATGCGTGCGATGTCAAAATGCACTCACTGTTCCAAAATGTGATTGTTACACAACAGAACAGTAAACCAAGGCCATGTTTCAACTCGTCAATTTCAAATAATTTTCTAAGAAGTTTAAATTTATAACAACAGTTTGAATTGAGGTGTGTTCCGCCTCCTCATTAATTCAGATAGAAGTAGGCCACAGTTGAGGGCAATTTTTGTTTGAGGCATTACTGAGCCAGACAAAGGCTGGCGCCAGCATTGCCTTCACTACTAATAATGACTTTGGACATGTGTACGTTCCTATCAAAGTGAGTGCCTTATTACGTTATCGTTATAGTTTCTGTATATCGCGTTGTCATTTTTACTGTAGCACACCGTATGTATGTATGTACAGTGGGGAGAACAAGTATTTGATACACTGCCGATTTTGCAGGTTTTCCTACTTACAAAGCATGTAGAGGTCTGTAATTTTTCTCGTAGGTACACTTCAACTGTGAGAGACGGAATCTAAAAGAAATCCAGAAAATCACATTGTATGAATTTTTACTAATTAATTTGCATTTTATTGCATGACATAAGTATTTGATCACCTACCAACCACTAAGAATTCTTTAAGAAGCCCTCCTGTTCTCCACTCATTATCTGTATTAACTGCACCTGTTTGAACTCGTTACCTGTATAAAAGACACCTGTTCACACACTCAATCAAACAGACTCCAACCTCTCCAAAATGGCCAAGACCAGAGAGCTGTGTAAGGACATCAGGGATAAAATTGTAGACCTGCACAAGGCTGGGATGGGCTACAGGACAATAGACAAGCAGCTTTGTGAGAAGGCAACAACTGTTGGCGCAATTATTAGAAAATGGAAGAAGTTCAAGATGACGGTCAATCTCCCTCGGTCTGGGGCACCATGCAAGATCTCACCTCGTGGGGCATCAATGATCATGAGGAAGGTGAGGGATCAGCCCAGAACTACACGGCAGGACCTGGTCAATGACCTGAAGAGAGCTGGGACCACAGTCTCAAAGAAAACCATTAGTAACACACTACGCCGTCATGGATTAAAATCCTGCAGCGCACACAAGGTCCCCCTGCTCAAGCCAGCGCATGTCCAGGCCAGTCTGAAGTTTGCCAATGACCATCTGGATGATCCAGAGGAGGAATGGGAGAAGGTCATGTGGTCTGATGAGACAAAAATAGAGCTTTTTGGTCTAAACTCCACTCGCCGTGTTTGGAGGAAGAAGAAGGATGAGTACAACCCCAAGAACACCATCCCAACCGTGAAGCATGGAGGTGGAAACATCATTCTTTGGGGATGCTTTTCTGCAAAGGGGACAGGACGACTGCACCGTATTGAGGGGAGGATGGATGGGGCCATGTATCGCAAGATCTTGGCCAAGATGGGTCGTGGCTGGGTCTTCCAGCATGACAACGACCCGAAACACACAGCCAGGGCAACTAAGGAGTGTCTCCGTAAGAAGCATCTCAAGGTCCTGGAGTGGCCTATCCAGTCTCCAGACCTGAACCCAATGGAAAATCTTTGGAGGGAGCTGAAAGTCTGTATTGCCCAGCGACAGCCCCGAAACCTGAAGGATCTGGAGAAGGTCTGTATGGAGGAGTGGGCCAAAATCCCTGCTGCAGTGTGTGCAAACCTGTTCAAGAACTACAGGAAACGTATGATCTCTGTAATTGCAAACAAAGGTTTCTGTACCAAATATTAAGTTCTGCTTTTCTGATGTATCAAATACTTATGTCATGCAATAAAATGCAAATTAATTACTTAAAAATCATACAATGTGATTACAGACTTCTACATGCTTTGTAAGTGGGAAAACCTGCAAAATCGGCAGTGTATCAAATACTTGTTCTCCCCACTGTATGTGTGTGTGTGTGTGTGTGTGTGTGTGTGTGTGTGTGTGTGTGTGTGTGTGTGTGTGTGTATGTATGGATCATAATGTATTTACTGTTTTATTCACATGTTTTCAAGTACTGGTGACAAATCATACATTCCGATTCTTGCTTAGATTGTAATGAACACATATGATCTGTGTAAAATACTTTTTGGAAGGTTGTACTGATTATGATGAGCTAATGCTAAGCTAATTTCCAGCTATATGTGGCGCCATGTTTGTTGACATCATACAATGCATGCTGGTTGTCACGTAAACGTCTGTCAGACCAAAGATGTCGTAGCAAAATGAGGTGAAGGGATGGTTCACTCGTCTTTCAAGTAAACTTCCCGAAGTGAATGATGTAAGTGAATGATTGTAGACGACACACCCTCTTCATTAAGCATACTGCAAACAGACCCAACTCATCTTGTAACATCTTATCTTTGGTTGACACGAAAAAACAAACATGGTGGTGCACACAAACGACCCATCCTCAGAGTGTTTTGCTCAATTATTTTGACCACTGGTGAGGCCACCTGTGATGTGATGAATTGTAAATAGTCATTGATATTAGCTAACTTATAGTATGGTTTGTGTTAGCTAAATACAGTACGTCTGCGTATGTTAGGTCTCTTTTTTCTCAGTTAGCGCTATGGCTAATGTAGCCTACATTTTCCGGTTTGGATTAGAATTGTGTTATGCTGTTCTACTTCTGTGAATGTACGCTGCAGGAACCACTGTAGAAGGACCACACCCAGGTTTTCGTACGAGTCAAAAGGTTCATTGGGGAGGCTTGTGGTAATGGCTGGTGTGGCTGAATCAGTATGAAATACATCAAACACATGGTTTGATGCCATTCCATTTGCTCCGTTCCAGGCATTATATCAGCCATTATTATGAGCCGTCCTATTATGAGCCGTCCTATTATGAGCCGTCCAATTATGAGCCGTCCTATTATGAGCTGTCCTATTATGAGCCGTCCCATTGATTCTCTGACACTTTAAGGTTCTCAATTCTCCAGGTGGGATCTCAAATTTGACGAGGTGAGATCCTTATGTTCTTTTCAAGGCTAAAACGAGATAAATACTTCCAATAATACAACTCCTCTCGGAAGATGTGTATCCCCAACAGAGTCTCTGGCAGGATGTGAACAGCTATACACTCTTAGAAAAAAGGTGCTATTTAGAACATAAAAGGGTTCTTCGGTTGTCCCCATAGGAAAACCCTTAGAATAACCCATTTTGGTTACAGGTAGAACCCTACTGGGTTCAATGCAGAATCCTTTCCCCAGGGGGTTCTGTGTGGAACCCACAAGAGTTCTACCTGGAACCAAAAATGGTTCTACCTGCAACCAAAAAGTGTTACCCTATGGGGACAGCTTAAGAACCTTTTAGGAACCCTTTTTTTAAAGAGTGTACTGCTTTGTCTTTTCAAGAGAGAGGTGAAAGAGTTTATTTATTTGAAAAGTAAACCAAAAAAATAGGCAAAACATTAAGGTAAAGAGATGGTAAGTCTTTGAGAGTAAAAAGGAGACACGTACAGAGTGAGTTTATCTGGAGTAGATAAAGACTGAAAGTACTATGGACAGACCTGTGTTTGGGTTTTGGCGTTGGACACAAGCCGAGGAGTGAGAGGTAGTGAGTGTGTGTGAGAGAGTGGGTGTGGCAGAGAGGGGGACAGATAGAGAGAGGGGTCGGGGTAATGACATGAGACAGTTCTGGAGGAGTGGGCTGTAACACTGTGTGTTCCACCACTAATGGGATTAAGAGCAATTCCCCCGGAGTCACACACACACACACACACACTTGAGACGGCGGCTGCTAATGACATAGCCTCGCCGATGAATACACCCTCAGGAGTGTGTGTTTGCATGTATGTGTAAGGTGGGATGGAACAGGGAATCAGCTTTAGGAGATGGAGAAGCACATTGTCCAGATTTAAGTCTTATGAAGTGTTCTCCTCTTTCATACATTTTCTCTCTCACTCTCACAGTCTTTCTCACGCTTTCTCCTTCGGCCATCAGAGTAAAGTCTCTCGCCCAAGTCCAGAGTGGTAGTACAATGTAGTCCTGCAGTAGTGCTTTGCCTACCCAACTTCTCTCCCTGCCTCCCTGCCTGACTCTCCACTTGAAGCCTAGCAATGGTGACACAGTGAGCTGCCTGGGAGCCTCTTCACGCGTCTGTCCTCACATCGCACCAAACAGCAGCCCACAACTAGCCGGCCCCTGGCACTCCCCATTCCAACTGTCCCTCTAACCCCCCCCCCCCCCCCCCCCCAGACCCCCGCCCCACAGCCCACTACTTTATAAGCATATGCTGGGTGGGACTTGCCACTTAGGCTGGGGCCGAGGCCCGTCACAACAGGACCAAGCGGACAGCTGATGGACGACCCCCTATGGGAGGGAAGGGAAGGAGGAAACTTACCGCTGAAGTCACTTTGATTAGACAGAAGGCGCTGGGTGGGATGGGGGTGGCTCGTCACTGCGGACGACCAGCGTTCAAGTTGGACTTCTCTAATCCATTATCGCCTGGCAACGCTCCAGGAAGTGTTGTGGGTGTATGTTGGGAAATGTGTGTGTGTTTGTGTGTGCACGTTAGTGAGTGTTTGTGTATGGCTGTATGTATGTATGTATGTATGTATGTATGTATGTATGTATGTATGTATGTATGTATGTATGTATGTATGTATGTATGTATGTATGTATGTGTGTGTGTGTGTGTGTGTGTGTGTGTGTGTGTGTGTGTGTGTGTGTGTGTGTGTGTGTGTGTGTGTGTGTGTGTGTGTGTGTGTGTGTGTGTGTGTGTGTGTGTGTGTGTGTGTGTGTGTATGTATGTGACGTTTCTGTGTGTGTGAGATGTGATGGAATGGTGTGTGTGTGAGTGAGTTGGTTCCTGCAGTCACTGTGTATGTTTATGTGTGTGTCTGAGGAAGAGAGTCCTTTCCAACACTTATCAGATGTGCTGTAATTGCTGTCTCATCTGCTGACTGTTACAGCTTGTCTGAAGAAAGGCACTCTCTGTTCACAGTTGTTCTCTGTTCACAGTTGTTCTCTGTTCACAGTTGTTCTCTGTTCACTGTCCTCTCGGTACTGGGTTAGCAACGTCTGAGTACAGAAAAGGTGGCCCAAACACTTATACAATTAAATACCGTCAGAGCAAATTCCAATCTGATATTTGTGCAAAGTGCAGAACAATAATTTGGTCTACAGATGCGTACTTGAGGCCTAAATAGTAGGCCCTTTGGGTATATGAAAAATATTTTTTTATAATATGTGACATTTTTTTAATGTTGCATGCTTTAAATGCCAGGATGTCATACTCATTTTGGCTTTTCATTTAGTATGTAATTAAAGAAGAGTGTCGTCTTTTCAGAACCACTGTTTGACATAGCTGATAATCTGATAAATGGACGAATGGCGGGAAACAACTCAATTTTGGATTAAATAACTCATTCTGAGTATAGTTGAACCTAGTATGTTGATATGTGTTGCATACTGCATTATTTCTACTAAACAGTATGGTCTAAATGTTAGAACCTAGTTCAAAATGTATGCATCCATCCGTGAGTAACTCTGGTCTGTAATCACTCATTCACTCTTATTTATTCATTCAGGTCTGTAGATACATATTCATGTACAGTTGTTATATCATATCACGTGCAATATTGCAAGTAATTCTTGAACTGAACTTACATAGTCATTCACTCAGGAATGCATATTAGTATGCTGTCAGTTGTATCTTTTTTCATTGCTTTTAGTATATAGAATGTGCAATACGTGCATTTATCTGTAATTAAACCCTGTACTAGGGACTGTATTTTAAGGGAATTACTATTATTACCCTAAATTATATCATACACACATTTAACTATTTAAGTATCTCTTCCTGTCTTTTACCTGTACAGTTAATTTAATCATGCAAAATATTAACTTACCTGTTCATTTAACCAGACTGTATATTAAGTAAACTATTATAAACCTCACTCATATCATACGCACTGTTAGCTATTGATAGATAGATAGATAGATAGATAGATAGATAGATAGATAGATAGATAGATAGATAGATAGATAGATAGATAGATAGATAGATAGATAGATAGATAGATAGATAGATAGATAGATAGATAGATAGATAGATAGATAGATAGATAGATAGATAGATAGATAGGTACTTTATTGATCCCCCGGGGGGGAAATTTCATTGTAGTGTTTATCTGCCATCGACCTGTATAGTATAGTTAACCTTGCACCATCCACCAATGTGTAGTGTACATATTCAGCCATCCTACACCTATCTATCTATCTATCTATCTATCTATCTATCTATCTATCTATCTATCTATCTATCTATCTATCTATCTATCTATCTATCTATCTATCTATCTATCTATCTATCTATCTATCTATCTATCTATCTATCTATCTATCTATCTAAATAGTATGTAGTATGATAAATACACTACATGTAGTTTTAGTAAGTAGTAGGCAAGGCAGATTTCGGACATGGCTACTCTCTCCTCCAAGCTAAAAGCTGGTATGTCTAACAAAACATTAATTCAGTCTCATTCAATGAGTAAACATGAATGTTATTACAATATATGTGCCTGCACATCTCTGGATTACCAGAGCTCTCATCCGTTTAGCTTTATCTTTTCAAAACAATTATTTAATGTTTTTGGTGTAAAACGCAATATTAGGATGGTGTTCCTAATGTTAGGTATACTCAGTGTATACAATATGTATATTGTTTCTTCTGTTGTGGTGTGTCTATTGTCTCAGTAGTAAATACTTGTAGTTATAATTAAGGCCAAAATGTATTACTTGGTAGCTAATAAGCTAGTAGTGTCTGCCCCACCCCCCTCTGGCCCAATACTGTCAGAGGACAGGCCATCTCTGCATTATTCAACACTGTCCCGCAGCCCATTATCTGCACACAAATACACACATGCAAGCAGTCATACACACACACAAACACACTAATGACCAACTGCACACAAATCCACACACACACACACTACCCCCTCTGCATACACACAACCTCCGCACACAAACATACACATACACTACCCCCTCCACTTGGCGCACACACAACATTATACACATACACACATAATAATACTTCCCCCACATGCACGCTCATACACACTCCTCCGACCCTCAGCACCCACTCCCCCTTCTCATAACAATAGCAGAGGGCAGCTGTAGCTAATAATAGGTATTGAGTGGTTCAACTTGGGATGAGCCAGGTTCACCATTGGATCTCCAAGGCGCCCCGGGTCACACACATACACAGAAAATGTCTCACTGGGCCCAACAGAAAGAGAAGACATTTTAAACTTTCATGACTTCTCTGAAATTGTGTCTGTTCTCCTTTCAGGGTCTAACTCTTTGTTCTCAAGCGCTCGTCCGATCAATATCCAAGAAAGAGGGTGAGAGGAAGAAGAGAGAGACCGAGAGTCAATATCAATATCCAAGAAAGAGAGAGGGAGAGAGGAAGAAGAGAGATAGCGAGAGTCCAGACATCTTTATCTCAGCACATTGCACACTCCTCACAATATTTGTGTTATTTGGTCAATCTTGGAGTAAAAACACACTCACACACACAACCCCTTGTGATCTGCCCTGAGGTAAGCATGGCAGGGTTCTCTCAATGGAAGATACATACTTATACTCACTTTTGTAAGGTGTTTGTAATGCAGGCCAACCAAGAGCATGTTCGGATATAAAGTGATTTCCGGATAGGACCCTTTACATTCAATGTATTTGTGACTGCGACTTACTCCTCGGCTCTCAACACTACCCATTGCATCCTTCTCCCCACGTGTCTATTTGTGTGTAAAAAAAAAAAATCCAAGATGGCGTAACAGTGCGGACGTGTTTTTGTTTGTCTTTCCATATATTTTATTGTTCCCGATATACTTATTCTGCAACCCGCCTCACCCAACGTGAAACGGATCTAATATCATTATCTCTTTACTTTTCATTATTTAACTGAACCGCCGTCAGAAGCTAGCCTGCTAGCTAGCTTGCAAACTAGCTACTAGCCATTGCTAACCACTGCTAGCGGTCCTCACCACTGCTCTGCCTGCATCAGCCAGTATCGGCCAGTCTGCACAGCACGCTACCAACCCAGAGCATATCGGATTTCGTTCCCTTCCACTTCACCGGATTCTACCAATATCTTAGGGCCATCACACCGCATCATCGCAGCTAGCTAGCTACAATCGAGTGGCTGCTGTTGTTCGGCTAACACCATCCTCCATATGCTACCATGAGCCAGCCTCGAGCTAGGCCCATCTCCCGGACAGCCGACGTGTACTAGCCCATCTCCCGGGCTACAGTACCTTGTCAACCTGCCTGGACCGGTGTGCTAGCCCCGGCCTGCTATCACTCTGAACTCCGTAACTCCCGCTCGCCTAGTGCAGCACCCATTGAACTGCTCCTCTGCTGCTCATCGGATTTTATGATTACTCGGCTTCACAGCTGATTTCTGCGGGACTGTTCGGTTATATGGTATTTTATTCTGTTTATCTGCCAGGCCTCAGGTCCTGTGTGTAGCACATCACATTTCTCTATCTGACCCTCTTTGTCCATACATCACCATTACCCGTCTTTGTCTTAGCTCTCTTGATTACCCAACATACTAGACGACCAGTTCTTAAAGCCTTTAGCCGTACACTTATCCTACTCCTCCTCTGTTCCTCTGGTGATGTAGAGGTAAACCCAGGTCCTGTAGCCCCCAGCATTACACCTATTCCCCAGGCGCTCTCATTTGTTGACTTCTGTAACCGTAAAAGCCTTGGTTTGTTGCATGTTAACATCAGAAGCCTCCTCCCTAAGTTTGATTTATTCACTGCTTTAGCACATTCCGCCAAACCTGATGTCCTAGTTGTGTCTGAATCCTGGCTCAGGAAGGCCACCTACAATATTTCCCGTCAAGATAGAACTGCCAAAGGAGGTGGAGTTGCAATCTACTGCAGAGATAACCTGCAGAGTTCTGTCATACTATCCAGGTCTGTGCCCAAACAGTTTTTTAGCTTCTACTCTTAAAAATCCACCTTTCCAGAAAAAAGTCTCTCATTGTTGCCACCTGTTACAGACCCCCCTCAGCCCCCAGCTGTGCCCTGGACACCATATGTGAATTGATTGCCCCCCATCTATCTTCAGAGTTTGTACTGTTAGGTGATTTAAACTGGGATATGCTTAACACCCCGGCTGTCCTTCAATCTAAGTTAGATGCCCTCTCTCACACAAATTATCAAGGAACCCACCAGGTACAACCCTAAATCCGTAAACATGGGTAACATCATAGATATCATTCTGACTAACTTGCCCTCCAAATACACCTCCTCTGTTTTCGACCAGGATCTCAGCGATCACGGTCAAATGACCACCCCTTATCACTGTCAAACGCTCCCTAAAACACTTCTGCGAGCAGGCCTTTCTAATCGATCTGGCCTGGGTATCCTGGAAGGATATTGACCTCATCCCGTCAGTAGAGGATGGCTGGTTGTTCTTTAAAAGTGCTTTCCTCACCATCTTAAATAAGCATTACCCTTTCAAAAAACGTAGAACTAAGAATAGATATAGCCCTTGGTACACCCCAGACTTGACTGCCCTTGACCAACACAAAAACATCCTGTGGCGCACTGCATTAGCATCGAATAGCCCCCGCGATATGCAACTTTTCAGGATTTTGCTACGGCTGGCCATGCTTTCCACCTGGCTACCTCTACCCCGGCCAACAGCTCTGTACCCCCCGCAGCAACTTGCCCAAGCCCCCCCCCGCTTCTCCTTCACCCAAATCCAGACAGCTGATGTTCTGAAAGAGTTGCTAAATCTGGACCCCTACAAATCTGCTGGGCTTGACAATCTGGACCCTTTCTTCCTAAAATTATCAGCCGAAATTGTTGCAACCCCTATTACCAGCCTGTTCAACCTCTCTTTTTTATCATCTGAGATCGTTAGAGATTGGAAAGCTGTCGCGTTCATCCCCCTCATCAAAGGGGGAGACACTCTAGACCCAAACTGTTATAGACCTATATCCATCCTGCCCTGCCTTTCTAAAGTCTTCGAAAGCCAAGTTAATAAACAGATCACTGACTACTTCGAATCCCACCGTACCTTCTCTGCTATGCAATCTGGTTTCCGAGCTGATCATGGGTGCACCTCAGCTACGCTCAAGGTACTTAACGATATCATAACCGCCATCGATAGAAGACAGTACTGTGCAGCCGTCTTCATCGACCTGGCCAAGGCTTTCGACTCTGTCAATCACTACATTCTTATTGGCAGACTCATCAGCCTTGGTTTCTCAAGTGACTGCCTTGCCTGGTTCTCCAACTACTTCTCAGACAGAGTTTAGTGTGTAAAATCGGAGGGCCTGCTGTCCGGTCCCCTGGCAGTCTCTATGGGGGTGCCACAGGGTTCATTCTTGGGCCAACCCTATTCTCTATATACATCAACGATGTCACTCTCGCTGCTGGTGACTCTCTGATCCATCTCTACGCAGACGACACCATTCTGTATACATCTGGCCCCTCTTTGGACACTGTGTTAACTAACCATCAAACAAGCTTCAATGCCATACAACACTCCTTCCGTGGCTTCCAACTGCTCTTAAATGCTAGTAAGACTAAATGCATGCTTTTCAATCGAATGCTGCCCGCACCCACCCACCGGACTATCATCACTACTCTCGACGGGTATGACTTAGAATACGTGGACACTTACAAACACCTAGGTGTCTGGTTAGACTGTAAACTCAATTTCCAGACTCACATTAACCATCTCCAATCCAAAATTAAATCTAGAATCGGCTTCCTATTTCGCAACAAAGCCTCCTTCACTCATGCTGCCAAACATCCCCTTGTAAAACTGACTATCCTACCGATCCTTGACTTCGGCAATGTCAATTACAAAATAGCCTCCAACACTCTACTCAGCAAATTGGATGTAGTCTATCACAGTGCCATCCGTTTTGTTACCAAAGCCCCATATACTACCCACCACTGTGACCTGTATGCTCTCGTTGGCTGGCCCTCACTACATATTCGTCGCCAAACCCACTGGCTCCAGGTCATCTATAAGTCTTTACTAGGTAAATCCCCGCCTTATCTCAGCTCGCTGGTCACCATAGCAACACCCACCCGTAGCATGCGCTCCAGCAGGTATATTTCACTGGCCACCCCCAAAGCCAACACCTCCTTTGGCCGCCATTCCTTCCAGTTCTCTGCTGCCAATGCAAAAATCCTTGAAGCTAGAGGTTCCTATCTCCCTCACTAACTTTAAGCATCAGCTGTCAAAGCTGCTTATCGATCACTGCACCTGTATATAGCCCTTCTGTAAATAGCACACCCTACTACCTCATCCCCATATTTATTTTATTATTTTCGCACATTTGCACTCCAGTATTTCTATTTTCACATCATCATTTGCACATCCATCATTCCAGTGTTAATGCTAATCTGTAATTTAGTTTGCCACTATGGCCTATTTATTGTCCTACCTTCCTAACCTTACTGCATTTTGCACTACATTTGCACACTCTGTATACAGATTTTCTATTGTGTTTGTCTATTTCCCATGTGTAACTCTGTGTTGCTTTGTCTTGGCCAGGTCGCAGTTGAAAATGAGAACTTGTTCTCAACTGACCTACCTGGTTAAATAGAGGTGAAAAAAAAATATATATATATATATATCTGTGTGTGTGTGAATCCCTTCAGGTGCAGAGTGTTTAAAAGCTGTGTGACTCCAGCTGCAGCAGAGGTAACCCAAGGCATACGACACATGTAGGAAGAAGGGGCACAGGTTCACTAACAGGGGGGCAGTTATGTGTGTGTGTGTAGGGGCTTACAGCTGTGGCCCCCATGACAGGACAGGAAATGGTACACACACACACACACTGGCTTAGTCATGCAGCTAAATGGCTAAGAATTTGTATGGGTGTATGTGTGTCTTAGACACAGACAGAGCAAAATAGAGAGAGAGAGAGAGACACAGAGAGAGACAGCGCGAGAGAGAGACAGAGATAGACAGAGAGAGAGACACAGAGAGAGACGCAGACAGAGAGAGACACAGAGAGAGAGAGAGAGAGAGAGAGAGAGAGAGAGAGAGAGAGAGAGAGAGAGAGAGAGAGAGAGAGAGAGAGAGAGAGAGACAGAGAG
Organism: Thymallus thymallus; assembly: GCA_023634145.1. Taxonomy (NCBI): domain Eukaryota; kingdom Metazoa; phylum Chordata; class Actinopteri; order Salmoniformes; family Salmonidae; genus Thymallus; species Thymallus thymallus. Next base: position 43,919,571 of record CM042388.1, read on the forward strand.
AGAGAGAGAGAGAGAGAGAGAGAGAGATAGAGAGAGAGAGACAGAGAGAGAGAGACACAGAGAAAGACACAGAGAGAGACACAGACAGAGAGAGACAGAGAGAGACACAGAGAGAGAGAGAGAGAGAGAGAGAGAGAGAGAGAGAGAGAGAGAGAGAGAGAGAGAGAGAGAGAGAGAGAGAGAGAGAGAGAGAGAGAGAGAGAGAGAGAGAGAGAGATAATACTGCAGGTCAGCTGTAAAGACATCAGCTCATGAGCAGTGGTTACTTCCACCATGTGTGATAGCCATTAGACATCACACAGTCTAACACTGTAAATTAAACGTGTTTTAGTTGGATCAGATCACTGGACCAAATAAAGAGGGCTTCTCTCTGCCAACTGGCTTTGTCTGAATATCTTTAACGTCATGTGTTTATTTCGACTGTATATCTGAGGGAGTGGTTTTGGAGTGAAACATAGAAGGGAAAATACAGCACTTCACTGTGTTTACTTCTCAAAGTATAGTCTGGATTTGTGTCCAATGGATGAATCCAAAGACCTGACTGTATGTGTGTGTCTGCCCGTGTGTGCATGCCATGCATGCATAGGTGCTTATGTGTGTGTGAGAGAGTGTGTGTCAGTGTGTGTGTGTGTGTGTGTGTGTGTGTGTGTTTATGTATAAACGACAACATTATTTCACAAAATGTTGCCTAATTTCGATGTTAATGCCGAACACTGTTTCACCCGATAATTCGACACCCTGTCCTAAGCATCCCATGATGGTATGAGAGAGTGTCACACAATCAACATTATCCCCTCAATGAACTACACTAACCACATCTAATATGTAAATTAGATAAGCTGAACTTTGGTAAACATTGGCCAACACTGCGACACAGAGAGAAGAGTTAGTTTGGCGGGATGGATGCTCCCCCGAAGACATTGCTTCTATCACATATCCAGACTAATATAATTGTTTATTATATTATTATAATGATGTTGGTAATACTGGTTTTATTCAGCAATCTTCCAGTGCTCAAAGCAATTTACATTGTAGAGGGGTGACACCTTGGTATGTTTACATAGAATATCTCATAAACATTCTAAATCTGATGCTACAGTATATTCAGGAACATCTATAGTACTGTGTGTACAGTACACAATGGATTAACACTGGTCTGTGTACATAGAAAAGGGTGACTTTTACAGTTTAACATTGTGGTAAAGTAATCAATTCAAAGTTGTTAAGTCATGTCATGTATGAAATCTTTCAATTTAATGTGTGTGTGTGTGTATGTTCTCTCACTTGTGTGGATGTTCTCTTACTGAGGTTAAACTTTGTCTCTCTTTCTCTCTTTCTTTCTTTCCCACTGTGAGTGGGAAAGCCTCTTGAACTGTTGACAATAAGTTGATGGGCTGAAGCCCCCAATAAACATCTCTGGTGCCACCTCTGCCCAGCTGGATCTACTTAGCAGTGGAGCGGAGAATGGCCGGAGAACACACACAGACACAGTCCTTCCAGGCCTGAGTGTCATTAGTCTGTGTGTTTATGTCTGTGTTTATGTGGCCTGGCCAGAGTTATGTTCATTTCATTGCATTCTTGGGTTGCCTCTGTAGGAATCCACTCTGCGATAGAGAGAGAATGAGAGAGAAAGAGTATGTCACACAGTACAGCCTGTTCTCTCTCCCCAGACCTTTGCCATACTGACATCCTGGGGTTACTTGGTGCAGATGGCGTGAGGATATCTGTGTGTGTGTGTGTCCATGTTCACAGGGCTTTATAATACAGAGGGAGACTGACCCTTGGGTCACCACCCACAGACAGGCTTCATTTTTTCAGAATCTCCTTCAGACGGGAAAGGGGTGTCACATGCACACTTATCTGTGTGTGTGTGTGTGTGTGTGTGTGTGTGTGTGTGTGTTTAAAAGAAAGTGAATATGAGGGTATTAGATGGCAGAGGGGATTACATGTTGGTCTTTACCTCACAGGAACCAACAGGACACAGGGCTGACGTGTCCACTCTGGACAGACAGGGCTGACGTGTCCACTCTGGACAGACAGGGCTGGCATATCCACTCCACTATCAGTATACCATCATAACCATAACATTATCAGAACAACCATGCCCTATCATGTACCGTGTATCTGTCTGTTCCCAACCAAAAAACAATCAGTAAAACAATCAGTAAAACAATCAATACACCATCCTAACCATAACACTATCCGTCCCAACCATGCCCTATCATGTACCGTGTATCTGTCTGTTGTGTACTTTCGTTGTGGCATTTTGCACCTGCCCTGTGTTTTGTTGTAGCTGCTTGACAATGAAATTTCCCCCCCGGGGGATCAATAAAGTACCTATCTATCTATCTATCTATCTATCTATCTATCTATCTATCTATCTATCTATCTATCTATCTATCTATCTATCTATCTATCTATCTATCTATCTATCTATCTATCTATCTATCTATCTATCTATCTATCTATCTATCCATCCATCTATCTATCCATCCATCTATCTATCTATCTATCTATCTATCTATCTATCTATCTATCTATCTATCTATCTATCTATCTATCTATCTATCTATCTATCTATCTATCTATCTATCTATCTATCTATCTATCTATCTATCTATCTATCTATCTATCTATCTATCTATCTATCTATCTATCTATCTATCTATCTATCTATCTATCTATCTATCTATCTATCTATCTATCTATCTATCTATCTATCTATCTATCTATCTATCTATCTATCTATCTATCCTCATAACACTATCAGTACACCATCCCAACCATGCCCTCATAACACTACTCAAATGACATTCCCTCAAACTTACAATAATGATTTAATAAAAACATTTGCTTCAAGTGTATCATCTGTATGTAAATATATATATTGAGAGTGAGAACATGAGAAACAGATAAATGTAAAGGTGAGAGGATTATCCTTTTTTTTAGGTCTACTGAGCTCTTCATTTACTCTCATAACGTACCTTCATCCTTCCTCATTGGGGTAAATATAATTTGTAATCGAAAAGTTGACACACAACTCAACCTACTGTAGATCACAATTACTGTCGAAACATTGCACACACACACAAACACAACAACATACACCAGAGTGGAACATTGCAAAGATTTTTATTTTTATTATCTTGCTATTTATAGTACATTTACGCAGTTAATGCTTCATAATGAGTGTTTTCAAAGTGTTACTGTCAGCTGTGTGAGGGAGTGTATGTGTCCTCTCCCTATGCGAAGCACATTTCACTATTGTCTACAGGATGTGACAGAGAGCATGTTGTACTGACAGGGCCTGTAGGGTCAACATCAACCCAAATCAACTACACAGGGGATCAACCACTACTGTGGGACTGTCAAATTAGGACACGTCTCTAGCACACACAAACACACACACACACACAGCTGTCAGACACACACATACCCCCGTGACTGCCCACTGCCCCGGAAACAACAACAGAGCACATCTCTGCCCTGGGGTGAGCATTGCACCATGTGTGTGTGTGTGTGTTGCGATGGGCAGTCACATGGTCTCTCCTCATCGCTAGAACATGGCAAGGGGCACTGTGTGTGTCCACGGAACTGTGTGTGTCTGTCACAGCAGACAGTTACAGGAGTGTGTGGTCTGCACCAATGGATTATGCTGGCTGAATTGCAAGGGGCATGGTTTATGTTTAGATGTGTGAGTGTATGTAAGATTGAAGTATTTCAGTGTGTGTGTGTGTGTGCATGCCCGGGGGTCTCGTCAGATTGAAGTATTTAAGTGTGTGTGTGTGTGTGTGTGTGCAGGCCCGGGGGTCTCGTCAGCAGGGCAGTAAATGGGAATCTGTGTGTGGTCCAGTGGATCCCAGTCTGAGCCAGCAAGCTAACTGTCCCACCTCTGCCCGCCTCTGCCAGCTGCGGCACTGGGTGTCCGCTCTGCGTTTTATCCACATCATCATTATTTCAGCTTCACACTCTGCCCGGCCCAGCCTTGACCGCCCCCTCTCCCTCCCCCATCCATCCCTCCATCCATGCCTCTTCCCATCCTTCCCTTCGACATCCCATCCTCAATCACACACACGTGTGTGTCTATGTCCTAAGTCGCATTCCCAAGCAGGCTGCGCACAGAGAGTATGTAATGACTTAGAGGTTAAGAGAGGGCAGATGAGCTCCAAGAATTCACTAACACATGAACAAACAACAGACATAAAGTGCATTGGAGTTTTAATGTGTGTTTAATTTATTTTTGACCTCTCTCTTCATTACCCTTCTCTCTGTCTCCCACCCCTCTCTTTCTCTCCTCGCATGCAGATCAGCCTTTCTGTCCCGGTCTGATGGCGGGTGGTGGGAGAAGACCCAGGTCGTATATGGATGAGTCGTCAGGTCATGGATCTATCTAGGTCATTGCACATTGACCAGGACTAGTCCTTCTGTCTGAGAGGTCATAGGGAAAATAACTGTAATACTCAAAATGACATGCGGCATAATCACAATGTCCATGATATCTCAGGGTCATCCTAATTGAGTACAATAGATTAACAGCATTGTAATTATATCGTGATTTAATGTAACTTCTTTATTGACAAGGTGTATTACTCTGTGACCTGATCTCTCTAGACGCTTATTATTTATCCAATGATTACATTATTATATATGCCACACAGACCATTAGCTACAGATTAGGTAAAGGTAGCATGCAGATGTATGTGGTTTTTCATTGGCCATCTGTATGTAAGATACTGCAGTGTGCTATGGCTTCTCAGATTTCCCAGCTCTGAGATGGTGCATGTGTGTGCGTGTGTGTACTGTATATGTGTGTGCGTGCACTGTAGTCTATCTGTGTGTGTGTGTGTGTTTTTGTGTGTATGTATGTGTATGTGTGTGTGTTGCAGCGAGCTCATGACAGATCAGGGCATTCAGGCCAGTGACATTCCTCTAGAGCACAGATGCATCCTGGTCCTGGAGTGAAAAATGTTGCGCGGCCGCCGCACTCACCCGTAGATGAATGGACCGATCCGTGCACTCACCCGTAGATGAATGGACCGATCCGTCTTGTCATCGGAGGTCGGCAGAGAGGTTACAGCTCCAGTGTACCTGTGTGTCTATGGCTGTGCTGACTCCGGCACCGAGCTCCTTCACACACAGACACATACCAAACACCACACAAACACACAAACGCAAACACTGGACTCATCAAACACTGCCCTGGTCCCCCCGAGCCCATCTTACACACTCTCATACACACATACACGCACACACACACACATGCTCATACACATCTCTCAAACACACACACACTTTCACAGCCCATCTCCTCAGCCATCAGCCCACAGCCCTGGCACCGGGAGCACACCCTCCCAGCCCATCTCCTCAGCCATCAGCCCACAGCCCTGGCACCAAAGCACACCCTCCCAGCCCATCTCCTCAGCCATCAGCCCACAGCCCTGGCGCCCAGAGCACACCCTCCCAGCCCATCTCCTCAGCCATCAGCCCACAGCCCTGGCGCCCAGAGCACAGGCTCTGACACGTCTATATGTTTTTTCTCCTGACCTTTTAGCGTCCTTTCTGCCAGCACCTGCAAACCGTAAGCTGATATATGAAGGCAATTTTTAGCGGTGCCACTTGTTTCTGAGTGATTGCGTACTCTTTACATTTGGGCCTGCCACCTTGCCACCTCCTCCGGATCTCTCTATTTGGATAGGATGGGAGGGAGGACAGGAGGGGAGGGATAAGAGAGGGAAAGAAAGAAAATAAAGGAAGGAAGGAAAAAAAGAGGGATGTGGTGGCCAATACCCAACCACCACCTGGGGCAGGGAGTCTGCCGTCCACCAGCCCAGTGTGAGACTTTTCTGGACCAATCAGATGAAAGGACCACACAGTAGCAGGAAATAGAGGTTTTCATTAACACTTTTGGATTTGAATCTCTGAATATTGTTGCATGGCCTAAAGGGTGAGAGCGAGAGAGAGAAAGAGAGAGAGAGAGAGAGAGAGAGAGAGAGAGGTGAAAGAGAGAGAGAGAGAGAGAGAGAGTGGTGAAGGAGAGAGAGAGAGAGAGAGAGAGAGAGAGAGAGAGAGAGAGAGAGAGAGAGAGAGAGAGAGAGAGAGAGAGAGAGAGCGAGAGAGAGAGAGCGAGCGAGAGGGTGATGTGCTCTGTCATACACCAGATTAAAATGTACGCCTCACAGCACTGCTATCCAGTTGGGTACAGTCATTGGTTAGCATTAGCCTATGTTACAGTAGTGGAATGGGACCCTACCTTTTATTTTGTTAGCATAAACTCATGTTAAACGGAAAGAGGCTATGTGTTATCCCCCCTCCCTTGGCCAAGAACACTTTTCAATTACAGCTGCTCATTGTCAGGTCCTAAATGGCTGGGTCAGCTGGCTGGGCTTTCCCTTTGAAAGCTAGGCTGACATCCCCACAAAGACATCATTAAAGAGACGCTCCCTGTGCCAGACAATCTCCCTCTCTACGCCCCCGGGACTACAGGCATAATGTACCAAGGAAGCAGAGGGCTGGGGGAAAATTAACAATGTTAACCCCCCCTTACTCCCCTTCCCTAAAAATCCCTGAAAACGACTTACTTTCAAGACATGTCTCTTATTTTTTTTGTCTTCTGGCCTTTTCTTTCTTACTCTTCTTTCTCCCATTGTTCTGTCCCACAATCCCTCACTCTGCTTTTTAATTTCATATATCTACATTTAAATATGTGGAAACAACTTCTCATTTTTCATTATCTAAATGTGTGTTCGTCATTCCCCAGAAAATAAAGGCTATTCCTTAGTAGGGGAAAACTAACACAAACAAAACTGGAATTACTAATTACAAAGGGAGATTAAGAGAGAGAACAAAACAACAATAGCATTTTCAATGTGATTTGCATTTTGATTCCAAGTTAGAATTTTTTTTAGCAACTTGACTTTCTTTTTTTTTTTTGTATCTTTCAGGATCAAAGGCTTTGGTTCATTTCTTTTGTTTCTTCCTCCAAGCATTGTTTGCCTCCCAGGACTACAACAAATGTGTGTGTGTGTGCCAGATTGGGGGAAGAGAGAATTAGTTATTCCTGGACAAATTTGACATAAAAAAGGAAGACCCAGAGAGAAAAGAAGATACAAGTGGCTGTTGTGACCTACAGGATTAGCCATGTGTCTCCAGCAGAAGTGTTAGCTAGCACCTACAGGATTAGCCACTTGTCTCCAGCAGACGTGTTAGCTAGCAACTACAGGATTAGCCACTTGTCTCCAGCAGACATGTTAGCTAGCAACTACAGGATTAGCCACTTGTCTCCAGCAGACGTGTTAGCTAGCAACTACAGGATTAGCCATTTGTCTCCAGCAGACATGTTAGCTAGCACCTACAGGATTAGCTATGTGTCTCCAGCAGACATGTTAGCTAGCAACTACAGGATTAGCCATTTGTCTCCAGCAGACATGTTAGCTAGCAACTACAGGATTAGCCATTTGTCTCCAGCAGACATGTTAGCTAGCACCTACAGGATTATCTATTTGTCTCCAGCAGACATGTTAGCTAGCACCTACAGGATTAGCCATTTGTCTCCAGCAGACCAGTTAGCTAGCAACTACAGGATTAGCCACTTGTCTCCAGCAGACCAGTTAGCTAGCACCCAGGGCACCACACCCCTACACACACACACATGCACAAACACACACACACACACACACACGCGCACGCACGCACACGCACACACACAAACATGAACACACGCACGCACACAAACATGAACACACGCACACACACAAACATGAAAGCTCACACCTCATCTCAAACAATACCATGGCCTAGAAAGACACTGGCTTGCCGTAATGATACAGAATTATTATTGTAGTCAGTAGTATAACATCAATAGTAGTAGAAGCTGTAGTATCTGTTGTAGCATAGATTGTCTGTGGTCACCTATTAAAAAATAGAACATGTAACCTCCTATAGACTGTAATGCAGTTGTCTTCATGAAATCCTCATAAACTGAAATAATAATTACTGAAACTTACTAATTGTGATATATATGAATTGAGGTTCTCAATGTTTGATGTGTTTATACAGGAACATAGCTTCCTTATCTACTAACATCAGGTTGTGCAGTATACTTATGTGTCTCAGACATGCATCCGCAAGCATGTGTGTGTGTGTCTGTGTGTTTACAGTTAGGTGAAAGCTGGAAAAAGTGGGACAGTCTCTCTCTCGTTCCTCTTGCCTAGCCAGAGGTCTCTGGGTCTTCAGTCTCTCTCTCGTTGCTCTTGCCTAGCCAGAGGTGTCTGGGTGTTCAGTCTCTCTCTCGTTGCTCTTGCCTAGCCAGAGGTCTCTGGGTGTTCAGTTGAGGTAGTCACAGTGTCCAGGTCTCACCTTAACAATCTGTGTCAGCCCTCACCTGGCGCAAACGCACAAACACACACACACACACACAAGTACACACACACACAAACACACACACACACACACACACACACACACACACACACACACACACACACACACACCTACCCTACAAATATCTAGACACAGACACGCAAACACATACAGCAGCATTATTACAATGCAAATATATACAGAACCAGATCCATGCATATGCTTATTCAACTGACTTCATTAGAATGAATCATCATAACCAGGTGACACAATTAATAAGGGTATATGCAGTTTTGTCCCCTCCACTAGCTCATCCTATCCCCCTCTACCCCAACCTCCACCCACCACTCTCCATCCTCCACCCTCCACCCACCACTCTCCATCCTCCACCCTCCACCCTCCACCCCCCCCCCCCACCACCCACCACCCTACACCCCCCACCACCCACCCTACACCCCCCACCACCCACCCTTCACCCTCCACCCCCCCCACCACCCACCACCCTCCACCACCCACCACCCTCCACCCTCCACCCTCCGTCCGTGATTAGGGCTCTGCTCAGAAACACATCCATATGCGTAGCCTATATCCTCTCCAGGAGTGGAAAGGGTTGAGAGAGGGGTGATGTGGGGAATAATTGCCTGAAGACTGTACTAAAATAAGCCCTAATGGTCAGTAATCCGGGCCTGGAGAGCTGGAGAGCCCTATCCACTGTGCACAACACTGAATGCCTGTAAAGGGCTTCTCTATCACATACATATGCATAGATCTTTTTCCATTAAGGGCTGAATGACAAATAGACAATACAAAAAAGATCTCATTAGTCCATTGTTCTGATGCTGTTCACTCTGAGGCCCGGCTTGGAAATTCTACTCTAACTGATGATGACAGTGTGTACCCGCTCTTCTGTGCCTCTATGGCAGCCAGGATTCTCCGACTCCGCTCCTGCAGAGCTCCTGCATGGGCAGGCTTTTGTTCCCGCCCAGCGTTATAACTCACCTGTTTAAAATAATCATCTAATAACGGTCTTCAGTCTGAACCATGGTTAGTTGAATCAGGACAGGCTACTGCTAGGCTGGAACAAAAGCCTGCAAACCCAGCTATGGGTTGTTGAACATTGAGGGTGATTGACGATGAGGATCGGATGTGTGAGTAGGAAGATGAGATGAATGTCAGAGAAGTGAGGGGAAGAGAGGAGGGGACTGGGATGAGGGGGCTGGGAGTGTGGGGGTGGAGGGGGGGTGAGGAAGGGGCACAGGGGTGTAGGCATGGGGGCGGGGTAGCTATCAGGACGGGCAGCAGCCAGCCCCCTATCCCCTTGAGCTTCCAGATGGCACAAAGTCAAACCCATAATGGAGAAAACAAACACACACACACACACACACACACACACACACACACACACACACACACACACACAGACTCAAACACATAACATATAATTATTATTATTATTTGTATTTTTATATAATTCACACTTACCCAGACCCACTAGCACACACCCCCATCTCCAGCGCCCACATAACTTTATAGCATACAGTCATGTCTTCACATTCACGTATTCACGTCCCTGGATGTACTGCTCCTCCTGTACTACTGCTAAGGATTATCTGAAGTCCACTGTGAATTAACATGTGAGGATCCTACATTGTAGTATAGCCCAGATTATGTCTAGGGATATGAGTGGCAGGGCTACCGTAGCAGAGGATATAGAAGGGGATTTTACAATCAGGGCTTTTAGTTAAAGCAGTTCAAGGACACTTGGCTGAGCACGGCTCTGAGCACGGCTGTGTCTGGATAAATGCTCCCTGAATCATTTCTGTGTGAAACAGGATGAGGTACTTCTATTGGCCATTAGAGAGCTGCAGTTCTAATGGAGGAGATGTTTCTGCATGATATGAATATGAGTTACACCATTTTTTTCCTTTGTCCTCTGTGTATTGCGTAGTGTATGTGTGTGTACTGTATGTGTGTACTGTACTTATGTCAGTTGTGATGTATATGGAACGATTCGTTCATAAGACATGGGCACAGGAATAATAATGAACACAGTCACAAACACACACATGTACCCGCATGCATGCACACACACACACACGGACTGTACATTTACCAAGCATCCCCTCATTCCCCACCTCCGGCAAACACACAACCACATACACACCAACACACATCAACATACACACACACACACACACACACACACAAGGCGGTAATAGATACACTGCAGCCCTGAGCTCAGGAAGGCCCTGCTACATCTGTCAGGCATGCCCGGCGAAGCCTCGGCGAGTTCAGATGCTATCGCTGCTCCGCCTGCATCGAAAGATTTAATGTCCACCCTCGAGGAGGGCTCTGTGGCACAGTCCACAGGGGAACACAACAAGGCAGAAGGAGGCGGAGGAGATAAGAGGGAGACGACAGCAATATCAGCCAGGGGGGTTGAGGTAAGGGGAAGGAGGAGGGGTAGAGGAGGTAAAAAGAAGATGAGAAACCAAACAGGGTGGTGGCACAGTGGCTCTTGTCCTCCTGGTGTCCCCTCTTCTCACCATCTAGACGCTCTGTTGACTCAGCTTGGCTCAGTTGAGCTAATCACCGCACCAACTGGTCAAATTGAAGGGGACAGGGAATCACCAATTTAATATCACTATGCAGTGCATATGCAAACCTCTCGCCCTGCCCTGGCAACCAAGTGGCACAGTGGGTACTGTATATTGGCTGGGGCAGGAGGGTTGTGGGGGTGAGGTGGATGGGAGGGGGGTAGGATCTTAGGCTCCTCTTCATCGCCGTGGGTCAGCTGTTAATCAGAACTCTCCAGAGATTTAGCACCCCCCCACTCTCCCCTAACCCTGATTCTGCTCATGAATAATCTCACCGAAGGCAGCGGAAAACGGGGCAAAGCTACCGCCTTATTTAGAGAGAGTGAGAGAGAGAGTCTTTTGATGCCTTTTCTCCCTGAATAGGCGGTGGGGTTGTCAAGGATTTCTCCTGGATGTGGGAAGAGACCCAGGGATGTCAGTGAGGGCCCTGATTAAATGCTGAAGCCGTCATGCCTGCGAGCGAGCCAGGAGATTAATATCGGCGTAACCTGTTACTTAATTCATTATGGGGATACAGGCTAATTTGATTTGATATTATTTTAATAAAGTTCTGTGATATTGAAGATTGTTTCAGGCTATCAAAATAATTTTCCAGTTATTACAGTTAGTCAGGCAGGTCCTTTGATAGCAGCGGTTGGTCGTGCCTGTCCTGAATACATTAGAGCCTCTCTCTCTCCCTCCTCTCTCTCCCTCTCTCTCTCTCTCTCTCTCCCTCCCATTCTATCTCTTTCTCTCACTCACTCACTCTCTCAGTGGCTAAGACCAGCTGAACAGTGCATAGCCCAGGCACCAGGGGTCTATGGAAGGGAGAGCAAGAGAGGAGGGGAGAGAAGGCAGAATATATTTTTGTATGTGGGTAGGCTTACATGTGTCGTCGACTCAGCGTTTCATTTTTTAGGGCTTATCTTTGAAGGAACACAGAGACCATGGCGAAGAGAGGAGAGGAGGAGAGTAGCTCTCTCTCTCTCCATTACACGTTTCATTCTTTCATTATTAAAGCTCTCTCTATCTCTTTCTTTCTGTGTTCAGCTCTATTAGACACTGTGTATCAGCCGCCACGGGCAAGAAAAACATCTGACATGTCTTGTCTTCACAGGGGGCGTGTAAGGCGTCTGTCAGAAGGTAATCACGGTGTCCACAGCACTATATGTTAATTCATCTCTCTTGCTGGCTAGGGTCTTAAATATAAATGAAATGCTTAGGATGATATTCAGGGGTTTTATTGCTTTGGTACTATTTCCACAAGTATGTGGTCAAATTTAACAACTCTTAGTACAAAACTCAAAACAGATGATCAAAAAGGCTAAACGTATAGATTTGAAACTGGTTTGTCTACTATATATGGATTTTGAGAACTACAGAAATAAATTGTGTTTTTGTAAATCAGGGGTGCAACTTTCACTGGGGATGAGGGGTTCATGTCCCCCCCACATTCTGAAATTGCATTTTTGCTCCCCCTCAGTTTTATCATTGCAATGTGATAAAATAAAAAAGCAACTGCGTGCTTTAGGATCATGCGGACGCCTCTGAACGGTCGGGTAGGCTGTTTGGAGTGTTTAGAAGGCTGTATTTTGGACCGTGCAGACACCACAGAGCGGGCTGACAGGCTGTGTGAAGTCAAAGCTTCTGGAAGGCTGGCTGAACCAGCACGGGAGAGTTGAGCATAGTTCATTGTGGGTTTTAAAAGCAAGCAGAGCAGAAACTGGCTACTCTTAAGTTGACTGATGTAGCTGGCAAGGTAACTGCAGGTCAACTTTGTTTTGTCCCATTTCAGAAGTAAATCAACTTGGCTAGCTTTCACCAGTTGATGTACTGTTAGAGAGAGAGCTGGCCAAACGTTGTCTAATGTAAGCTATTCTTTTTGCATCAATCACACTAGACCTGAATCAAATTATGAAACCATTGGCCAAATGATTGAAGATTGATATACTCCGCGTTTTTTCAGGGCAATGTGAGTTTTATTAGTCAGTATGGCAATGTAACATTGTTGATCTCACAGTTTCCCTGGCTAATTCCCTACTTTCACACCGACACAATAATAAACAGCTCTAACATTACAGGTTTCACTGGCATGGTACACATCTGCCCGGTACCGATTTCTTCGCTCCTGTCCGCACCCACTGGCTTTCTGTCCGACCCCCACCAACTACCGCAAGAACTGGTCCCAAACCCAACTGAAGTCCCGCAATGTTATTTTAGGCGTATGTGACACAGCTCACTTGCCAGCCATGGTCCCAGCAATTTTGCGCCCTATAGGCAATATCAAATGCGCAATTTGCTTTTAAAGAAATAGGTTCAATTACTAGAGACTGGGCTTTATCAGCCAATATGTTAGATGTAGTTTGAAGAGAGTTGGAGAGGCTTGGGATGTTTCTCTAAATGCACACTACCGTGCGCCGAGCACACAAATTGGAGCATGGGAGGGTCGGAATATGAGTCCAAATCAAAGCACAGAGGGCACTTCTCGAATGTGTACTCCGTTTGTAAATATTTTTAAGCATGCATCGATGAAAGCTTCAACAAAAAAGTGTGCAATGAAATAAGCTACATTTCGTGAAACTATTTGAGCCGAGGCGAGAGAAAATACACTCCAACTTTGCCTATTCATATCTCAAATGTTGCCTGATTACAATATTTTATCTTGAAACATGCTGTGTTAATTTTGACATTTACCTGTCTAGGTATTGTAAATCACCAGCCCATATAAAGTCAATAGGGCTAACTGGCTAGCTACTAGTACTGTTAGATAGCCACAAATAATTATTAGCTAGCTACATTTATGTCTGTTAAACCATCTGGTTAGCTACATTATTACGATTCGCATATAGCTAGCTGCTAGTTATAAAGTAAAACGGTTGCTTTGTGTATATCTTGTTTCGTCTCTATTGCCATTGTTGTCCTGGCTGTAAGATGTTTCAGTGAATGGGTAAGTCCATAGTAAGAAAATAGGGCTAACTGGCAAGCAAGCTACCCACAAAAAAATTGGTAGCTACCCACAAAAAAATTGGTAGCTACCCACAAAATAATTGGTAGCTACCCACACATCTACCTTGCATAGCATTAGATTTAGATAATTTTGGCCTGTTTAACTAGCTGGCTAGCTAGATTATTACGATTCACATATCTCGCTGATAATTATGAAGTAAAGCGTTTGTTTTGTTGCCATTGTCCTGGCTTGAAGAAGATTCAGTGAATGGGGAAGTGAAGCCTGAGGTAATACAGTAAAACATTTTAAATAATAATAAGAAATACAGTAGGGAGTGCGAGTGCTTCTCAAATGTATTGTTTTATACATTCTCCACACTCTTGTCCTTTTAGGACGGCAGGTAGCCTAGTGGTTGGAGCATTGGGCCAGTAATCGAAAGGTCGCTGGTTTGAATACCATAGCCGACAAGGTGAAAAACCTGTCGATGTGTCCTTGAGCATGGCACTTAACCTTAATTTGCTCCAAGGGTTGACCCTCTAGGCCGTCATTGGAAATAAAAATGTGTTCTTAACTGACTTGCCTAGTTAAATAAAGGTTAAATAAAAAACAAGAACATACTAAAGAGACTTTGGTCAGAGAACACACTCTGAGCATGAGATTTTCAGAGTGAGAAATATGGGTGATCAATATTTAGGCCTGTTTCTAGGCAATGTAGTAAACTATAGCCTAATCATAGCTGCCCTGCGCTTCTCCGCCAATGCATATACCATCGCCTACTCTATTTGATTGAGACCACACACACACCTGATCTCGCTGGTATGGCTACTGAACTTAGATAATCAATACTTATTGAAAATTAAAAGGCACAATGCTCGATCACCATAGTAACCTAAACTATGTACTCGTATTTTTCTTTTCAACGATGATTACATTGTTGGATTGCACTTCGACTCACCTTGTTTGAGCGTCCTCCACTTCTTTCCATTATCAATATTTATTTACAGACACTGTAGTAAACTACAGTCTGAATATATTTAAATTAATGTCATAACTGCCATGTGATTCTCCGCCCATGTAGGCAGCCTACTCTATGTCAATGAGGCCACAAAAAAGGCACAAACTAGGAGAGGTAGGGCTACTGAGGTTAAAACAGCGAATGCTGAGTGTGTAAATACAGTAGGTAGGCTAACGCATACAAAGCAGAAAGAGGACCGTTTCCAAATAATCTGTGGGACAACAAAAATACTTTCATCCCAGTCTTCTGTTTTACTGCCCGCTCCCTCCCATAGCATGAACAATGCTGACCACGCCGCAATGATCTCTGTCGGGACACACAGGTCCGGCGGGATGCAGCCTTGTTTGGTCAGTACAGTACACAACACTATGCTCATCATGTCTTAGCAGGATCAGATGGTGACAGGTGTCCCAGCAGGGTCAGACAGCCAGGGAAGACCAGTCTACTGAGCTCAGGTTCATTTTGTGGTATATTAACAATATCAGTGAATGATGCAAAGTTCCATCTTGAAATTGATGGGTAGACCTACAGTAGCTACAGGACAACAGTTTAAGCTTAAAGCTTAATGTCTGTTATCTGGTAATAATGGTAATTTCAATTATTCAACTATTGATTCAATTATTGGATAATATAATGTATAAATGTACACCAAGGTAATTCTTTGTCATGCCACATTTTATGAGGATCAGATGATGACAGGGGTCTCAGCAGGGTCAAGCAGCCAGGGAAGTCTGTGATGAAGGTGAGGTGAATTTTTGGAGATACAACCCTTTATTCTAACTTTATTCATCTTTACTAGGTAAATCCCCGCCCTATCTCAGCTCGCTGGTCACCATAGCAACACCCACCCGTAGCATGCGCTCCAGCAGGTTTCACTGGCCACCCCCAAAGCCAACACCTCCTTTGGCCGCCATTCCTTCCAGTTCTCTGCTGCCAATGACTGGAACGAATTGCAAAAAATCCTTGAAGCTAGAGGTTCCTATCAAGTTCTCTTCTACAACTGCGACCTGACCAAGACAAAGCAGAGCAGTGCAACCAAAAAAAACACAGAGTTACACAGTAAACAAACGTACAGTCAATAACACAAAAGAAGATCTATATACAGAGTGCAAATACTGTATACCTAACTGTACAGCTAATTTAATTTAACCATGCAAAATGTTCACTTACCTGTTCATTTACCCAGTCTGTCTATTAAGTAAACTATTATTACCCTCGCTCATATCATACACATTTTTAGCTACTGAAGTATTTCTCTGCCATCGACCTGTATAGTATAGTTAACCATCCAACATCCACCAATGTATAGTGTACATATTCAGCCAACCACTCATACTATGCAATGTCCTTTTATAGCTTTTTTTTGCACTCCAGATATCTTGTATTTCTATACTTTTTCATACTGCCGCTCTATGTATCATGTACTGTGTATCTGTCTTTTGTGTACTTTCGTTGTGGCATTTTGCACCTGCCCTGTGTTTTTGTTGTAGCTGCTTGACAAAGAAATCTCCCCCCCGGGGATCAATAAAATACCTATCTATCTATCTATCTATCTATCTATCTATCTATCTATCTATCTATCTATCTATCTATCTATCTATCTATCTATCTATCTATCTATCTATCTATCTATCTATCTATCTATCTATCTATCTATCTATCTATCTATCTATCTATCTAAATGTAGTGCAAAATGCAGTAAGGTTAGGAAGGTAGGACAATAAATAGGCCATATTGGTGAGATAAATTACAGATTAGCATTAACACTGGAATGATGGATGTGCAAATGATGATGTGCAAATAGAGATACTGGAGTGCAAAATTAGCGAAAATAATAAAATATATATGGGGATGAGGTAGTAGGGTGGGCTATTTACAGAAGGGCTATATGCAGGTGCAGTGATCGATAAGCAGCTTTGACAGCTGATGCTTAAAGTTAGTGAGGGAGATAGATAGATAGATAGATAGATAGATAGATAGATAGGTACTTTATTGATCCCCCGGGGGGGAAATTTCATAAATAGGAACCTCTAGCTTCAAGGATTTTTGCAATTCATTCCAGTCATTGGCAGCAGAGAACTGGAAGGAATGGCGGCCAAAGGAGGTGTTGGCTTTGGGGTGACCAGTGAGATATACCTGCTGGAGCGCATGCTACGGGTGGGTGTTGCTATGGTGACCAGTGAGCTAAGATAGGGCGGGGATTCACCTAATAAAGACTTATAGATGACCTAGAGCCAGTGGGTTTGGCGACGAATATGTAATGAGGGCCAGCCAACGAGAGCATACAGGTCGCAGTGGTGGGTAGTATATGGGGCTTTGGTAACAAAACGGATGGCATTGTGATAGATTACATCCAATTTGCTGAGCAGAGTGTTGGAGGCTATTTTGTAAATGACATCGCCGAAGTCAAGGATCGGTTGGATAGTCAGTTTTACAAGGGCATGTTTGGCAGCGTGAGTGAAGGAGGCTTTGTTGCGAAATAGGAAGCCGAATCTAGATTTAATTTTGGATTGGAGATGGTTAATGTGAGTCTGGAAGTTGAGTTTACAGTCTAACCAGACGCCTAGGTATTTGTAGGAGTCCACGTATTCTAAGTCGGACCCGTCGAGAGTAGTGATGATAGTCCGGTGGGCGGGTGCGGGCAGCGTTCGATAGAAAAGCATGCATTTAGTTTTACTAGCATTTAAGAGCAGTTGGAGGCCACGGAAGGAGTGTTGTATGGCATTGAAGCTTGTTTAGAGGTTACGCATTAAGAAGAAAATAAATTCCACAAATTAACTGGGCACACCTGTTAATTGAAATGCATTCCAGGTGACTACCCCATGAAGCTGGTTGAGAGAATGCCAATAGTGTGCAAAGCTGTATATGTTTATGTGTTTAACACTTTTTTGCTTACTGCATGTTATTTCATAGTTTTGATGTCTTTACTATTGTTCTACAATGTAGAAAATAGTAAAAATAAAGAAACCCTTGAAAGAGTGTCCAAACTTTTGAATGGTAATGTATACTGTAAAAAGAACTAACCAAAATATATACAGCGGGTGAAATAAGTATTGAACACGTTACTATTTTTCTCAGTAAATATATTTCCAAAGGTGCTATTGACATGAAATTCACCAGATGTTGGTAACAACCCAAGTAATCCATACATACAAAGAAACCAAAACAAATAAGTTCAGAAATTAAGTTATGTGTAATAATGTGAAATGACACAGGGAAAAAGTATTGAACACATGAAGAAAGGGAGGTGCAAAAAGGCATGGAAAGCCAAGACAACAGCTGAAAACTATCAGTAATTAAAAAGCAATCCAGCCCCCTCTCAGTGCAAATTAATATCAGCTGGTTCAGTCCCAACTGATGGCCTACAAAAAGGTCTCATTGCCAAGGTGTCACACAAGATGGGTAAAAGCAAAGAGCTGTCTCAAGACCTTCGCAACCTAATTGTTGCAAAACATAATGATGGCATTGGTTATAGGTGCATTTCTAAGCTTCTGAATGTTCCAGTGAGCACTGTTGGGGCCATAATACGGAAGTGGAAAGACAATAATTTCACCATAAATGTCATAGATTTCTGACAGAGGAGTGAAAAGAATAATCAGAAGAGTTGTCCAAGAGCCAAGGACCACTTGTGGAGAGCTTCAAAAATACCTGCAATTAGCAGGTACTGTTGTCTCAAAGAAAACAATAAGTAATGCACTCCACCGCTATGGCCTGTATGCACACTCACCACGCAAGACTCAATTGCTGAAAATGAGCCATGTTGAAGATCATTTAAAGTTTGCTGCACAACATTTGGAAAAGCCAGTGAAATACTGGGAGAATATAGTGTGGTCAGATGAGAGAAAAATTGAACTGTTTGGATGTCATAATACACACCATGTTTGGAGGAGAAATGGCACTACACATCACCCTAAAAACACCATACCAACAGTGAAGTTTGGAGGTGGGAACATCATGGTGTGGGGCTGCTTTTCAGCAAATGGTACTGGCAAGCTTCACATTATTACACATAACTTAATTTCTGAACTTATTTGTTTTGGTTTCTTTGTATGTATGGATTACTTGGGTTGTTACCAACATCTGGTGAAAATGTCATGTCAATAGCACCTTTGGAAATATATTTACTGAGAAAAATGGTGACGTGTTCACCCGCTGTATATATTTTGAGGGGGGTGGTGCTTGATGCTGCTGTGAACCATCACAAGTATATCTTTGTTGATTAAGTGGCCTTCAACCTGGCCAAAACTCGGCCAACGGGCGACGGTCCAAGTGCCTGGACAACGTGGAAGAAACATCTCCATGTGTGCAGCTATCTCTGAAGATGGTGTTGTAGGATGTAGGCCATTACTTGGATCCTACAACGCTGCACACCTCATTGTGTTTCTCAATTAAATGGATCAGGCCTTTTAAGGTGAAGGGGTTATCTACTGTATGTCATTGTGTGGGACAATGTCAGGTTCCACCATGCAGAGGTGGTTCAGGCATGGTTTCGGACCCATCCCTGATTCATGACCCTGTACCTGCCCCCAAAAATCTCCTTTCCTTAATCCTATTGAGGATTAGTTTTCAGCATGGAAGTGGAAGATATTTGATCACCATCCCCATGAGCGTGCCACCCTCCTTCTGGCCATGGATGAGGCATGTGACGAAATCAATGTAGACCAATGTCAAGATTGGATTCGCCATGCCAAAAGGTTTTTCCCGCGGTGCATGAACAATGAGGACATTCACTCTGATGTGGATTAGAATATATTGTCAAATAATCAAGACAGGCTTGATGAAAATGAATGCGTGCTAAACGTTATGTTTTATTTTCGTTCATTCAATTTGTTTCATTTAATTTCTTACATTTGGTTAAAGACAGTACACCTATGTTGCAATTATCTGAAAAATATACAGTGGGGAGAACAAGTATTTGATACACTGCCGATTTTTCAGGTTTTCCCACTTACAAAGCATGTAGAAGTCTGTCATTTTTATCATAGGTACTCTTCAAGTGTGAGTGACGGAATCTAAAACAAAAATCAACAAAATCACATTGTATGATTTTTAAGTAATTAATTTGCATTTTATTGCATGACATAAGTATTTGATACATCAGAAAAGCAGAACTTAATATTTGGTACAAAAACCTTTGTTTGCAATTACAGAGATCATACGTTTCCTGTAGTTCTTGACCAGGTTTGCAAACACTGCAGCAGGGATTTCGGCCCACTCCTCCATACTGATCCTTCAGGTTTCGGGGCTGTCGCTGGGCAATACGGACTTTCAGCTCCCTCCAAAGAGTTTCTATTGGGTTCAGGTCTGGAGACTGGCTACCTTGAGATGCTTCTTACGGAGCCACTCCTTAGTTGCCCTGGCTGTGTGTTTCGGGTCGTTGTCATGCTGGAAGACCCAGCCACGACCCATCTTCAATGCTCTTACTGAGGGAAGGAGGTTGTTGGCCAAGATCTTGCGATACATGGCCCCATCCATCCTCCCCTCAATACGGTGCAGTAGTCCTGTCCCCTTTGCAGAAAAGCATACCCAAAGAATGATGTTTCCACCTCCATGCTTCACGTTTGGGATGGTGTTCTTGGGGTTGTACTCATCCTTCTTCTTCCTCCAAACACGGCAAGTGGATTTTAGACCAAAAAGCTCTATTTTTGTCTCATCAGACCACATGACCATCTCCCATTCCTCCTCTGGATCATCCAGATGGTCATTGGCAAACTTCAGACGGGCCTGGACATGCGCTGGCTTGAGCAGGGGGACCTTGCGTGCGCTGCAGGATTTTAATCCATGACGGCGTAGTGTGTTACTAATGGTTTTATTTGAGACTGTGGTCCCAGCTCTCTTCAGGTCATTGACCAGGTCCTGCCGTGTAGTTCTGGGCTCATCCCTCACCTTCCTCATGATCACCACGAGGTGAGATCTTGCATGGTGCCCCAGACCGAGGGAGATTGACCGTCATCTTGAACTTCTTCCATTTTCTAATAATTGCGCCAACAGTTGTTGCCTTCTCACCAAGCTGCTTGCCTATTGTCCTGTAGCCCATCCCAGCCTTGTGCAGGTCTACAATTTTATCCCTGATGTCCTTACACAGCTCTCTGATCTTGGCCATTGTGGAGAGGTTGGAGTCTGTTTGATTGAGTGTGTGGACAGGTGTCTTTTATACAGGTAACGAGTTCAAACAGGTGCAGTTAATACAGGTAATGAGTGGAGAACAGGAGGGCTTCTTAAAGAAAAAGTAACAGGTCTGTGAGAGCTGGAATTCTTACTGGTTGGTAGGTGATCAAATACTTATGTCATGCAATAAAATGCAAATTAATTATTTAAAAATCATACAATGTGATTTTCTGGATTTTATTTTTAGATTCCATCTCTCACAGTTGAAGTGTACCTATGATAAAAATTACAGACCTCTACATGCTTTGTAAGTAGGAAAACCTGCAAAATCGGCAGTGTATCAAATACTTGTTCTCCCCACTGTATATATATATATTTGTGCATGAATGATTGTAGAGGATGTCTTCATTGATCACACCATGGATAGATATTATGGAAATTATAGATTTTCTGTCAATTTTGTTGGGTAATGTAAGTATATTGCGTAATGTGAAAACTGTGTAATCTACTGTAATTTACAGTACTGTAGCATATTACTTTCAGCACTTCTAAGGGCGATGTAAAACACGCATCTTGCATTGTTTGCTATTGGATTAACTGGTGGTTAAAATTACTATATTGAAAAGATATCATTATGTTGTGTTTTGGTGATTATGTTGTGTTTTGGTTCTCCCAACATTTCACAATAAACTTATATTTTTAATCAAGGGTTGTGTGGTGAGAGATGTTTACAATACAAATGACAGGTTTTTATGACAGGTGTGACCAGTTTGGAGTTTTGTACTAAGAGTTGTGAAAATGTCCCAAAGCGATAAAAAAAAATGTAACATCGCAAGAGTGTATCACACAGTGGGTTATGGACTCCAAGTGACCAGGTTCAAGGCCACAATTATAGAAAAACACAGTGGCTAAAACGTTCTGGCTGCCTTCAGAAATACATTAAAGGCTAAAAGTATGTGGACACCTCATACCAAAATCATAGGCATTAATATGGAGTTGGTCCCCACTATAACAAACCTCCACTCTTCTGGGAAGGCTTTCCACTAGATGTTGGAATATTGCTGTGGGACTTGTTTCCACTCAGCCACAAGAGCATTAGTGAGGTCGGGCACTGATGTTGGGTGATTAGGCCTGGCTCGCAGTAAGCGTCCCATTGGGTGGCGCACAATTGGCCCAGCATCGTCAGAAGGCCATCATTGTAAATAAGAATTTGTTATTAACTGAATTGCCTAGTTAAATAAAGATTAAGCTTTCCAATTCATCCCATTGGTGTTCAATGGGGTTGTGGTCATGGCTCTGTGGAGGCCAGTCAAGTTCTTCCACACCAACCTCGACAAAGCATGATTCATCATTCCAGAGAATGTGTTTCCACTGCTCCAGAGCCCAATGGCGGTGCGCTTTACACCACTCCAGCCGACGCTTGCATTGCTCATGTTGATCTTAGGCTTGTGTGCGGCTGCTCAGCCATTGAAATCCATTTCATGAAGCTCCCGACGAACAGTTATTGTGCTGCTTCCAGAGGCAGTTTGGAACTCGGTAGTGAGTGTTGCAACCAAGGACAGACGATTTTTACGTGCTGCACGCTTCAGCACTCGGCGGTGCCGTTCTGTAAGCTTGTGTGGCCTACCACTCCGAGGCTGAGACGTTGTTGATCCAAGATGTTTCTATTTCACAAAAACAGCAGTTACAGTTGGCCGAGGCAGCTCTAGCAGGGCAGAAATTTGACAAAATGACTTGTTGGAAAGGTGGCATCCTATGACGGTGAGATGTTCAGAGATGTTCAGTAAGGCCATTCTACTGCCAATGTGTGTCTATGGAGATTGCATGGCTATGTGCTCGATTTTATACACCTATCAGCAACGGGTGTGGCAGAAATAGCCAAATCCACACATTTGAAGGGGCGTCCACATACATTTGTATATATAGTGTATATTTGGATATTTGGAAATGTGGGGGACAGGTGTGAGTGTGTGTGTGTGTGTGTGTGTGTGTGTGTGTGTGTGCGCTTGTGCACATGCACATGCGTGTGTGTATGATGCCCTTTCTTGGTCCCTGCTCTCCCTATTCTGAATGAAACACCCCTTTTTTCCACCAAAATAAAACCAAAAACAGCAGCTACTGCAGGGATCTTGACCCAACATTTGTTTTCTTTCTCTTTTTTTCTGTTTGGGTTTAATTATAGTTGGGATTACCGGATGAAAAGAAAGGAAGGAAGGACAGAGGAACGGGGGACTAATCTGTTGAGTCTCAAATCTCTCATTCCCTCTTTCTACCTCCTTTTCTCTCTGCGTTCCTCCTTCTCACTGTTTGTTTTTACCCAGATTACCAGCCATGTCGAGCCTCAAGGTGAAAGGTCATCTAACAGAACAATCATTAGGGCTAGAGTTCCTGGGCGTGTCTCAAGTGAATGGTTATATTCCGAGGCGGTCCAGCTGAAGGGGGTCTCAGCCAGGCCACCTTATATCCCACACACTCCTTCATGGGGGCACGTTTTGGGTGACTACATTTCAAAACTTTTTGTTTCGAATAAAAAATATACGTTTAGCATTTTTTGTGAGGAGTAACTTCCCCCCCCCCTCCTTTTCGCTCCTCTCTCATAGTTGGAGTCGCATGTATCTTTATGTTATAGGGCCGACCTGGTTGTTCAGTCCAATAAAACAGGCTTTAGGCAACAGAGAATCCAGATAAACTAGCCCTGGCCGAGCAAGGACCTAAGAGGGTAGAAGTACATCTTTGATCTGTTGTAAAGGTCAGGTGTATTATCTGATTAATGTGTTATTTAGTTTCCTGACACAAGAACAAGACAGTTTATCAGAAAATGTCATGGAGTATCAGAGATTGCTGTCTAGACAGAAAAATAGTTTGGAGTCAGATTTTGCAGCTTTATCTTGATTAAAGATATTTTTTTAACAAAGCAAAATGCAAAGAAAACACCTTCATCTGTGAAGAACATGAAAAAGTGATAGATGGTTCCTCTAACCTACTCGGAGGAGAAAACTGTCTTTGGTAAGGAACATTGATATTGTTGTTGATTTTCTGTCCACCATTTTGGATTTAATCAAAATTGTGACTGGCCACAAAATCACAAAATCCTGCTTATGTCTTGCACCAATAAATATAAAATACAGATAAAGATAAGCAGAGTGCCTCGCATAGTCCCATAAAAAGATAAATCAAGATATCATAATTAATTTAAAGTTTTTGCTGAGGTCTTGGTCACTCAATTTTATATCTAACTAAGATGTTTTATTTCTCAAGTGAAAAAATGTGCATGAAAACTAGTCGTCTCTCATTGGTTGAGAACAAACATTCTTTTATTTTTTTAACCAGGCAAGACAGTAATCATCTAATTCTTATGTAACATGACAGCCTACCTACAGGGACAGCTATAGTAGCATGGCACCCATGGAGCAAAATAAGGTTAAATGCCTTGCTCAAGGACACCTCTACAGGTTTTTCACCTTGTTGGCTCAGGGATTCAATCTAGCAACCTTTCAGTTACTGGCCCCATGCTCTGACCACTAGGCTACCTGCTGCTTACTGAACAGTCCCTACTGTTGACCAATCACCGACGAAGGGGGTGTAGACTTCAGCTAGCGAATTTCGGCTTGCCTCAAGAAAAACGTTTGTGTGCTTGAACAGCCCAAAAAAAAACCTGCCGAATGCTGACAAACACCAAAACGAACAATAATAATACTGTAATATATGTGCAAATTGTTTTGACTGGGAAGCATACGGTAAGCTTCAGGCTAGCATAGGTTGTGTAAGCAGTGTGGTTGTTGATGCTGGTAGCATTATCCATGCCGGTGCAGTCACTGTGTGAGTGGCAGAGGAAAGTGTGGCTCAGCCTCAGGCCTGTTTGATTCAGTTGTGCGATTCATTTGGTACAAGTTTTGGAAGATTTTTTATTTTTTTTCCCAACTGAAGGCCTAGGTCAAATAGTCACGGTTCTCCACTGGAGAAAATGTAGCCAGATCGAATCTCCACAACATTTTTTTATTTATTTTTTTATCCCCAGTGTAATATGGTAGTGGTGTACAGTATGTCATTCCTTTCTCCCTGTGCGTGTACTGGCAGGTCATAAAGCAGCTTTTACAAGAGGCTATAAAGCACCACTTCCATGCCGCTGGCCGTGGAAAGCCGGCTGTGTTTTTTTATGTATTATTATAATATAGTTTTTGTTTTGCATTCATGTTTATTGCTCTGTTTTGTCCTTCAGTGGGAGGGCTGTGGTGAGGACGGGAGACCGAGTATGCATGGCAGATTACACGGATTGAGTTGTAAAATACTGTACGTTGACTGTCTGGCTCAAGGGACTCTCTCAGATCGCTCATGACAGTCGCTGTCTGAAGCCAGGAGATAGACAAGAAGTACGAGATGGAAAGGACCTGTGTCCCGATTCTCTTAAACGACTTCCTTTCCTAGTCTCCTTTCCTTATCTCTTTTCCTTGACCACCACCGTTAGATGGAAGAACTGGTCAAAACTGTTTGTTTAACCACGTACATGTACATGTACATCTAGATAGAGAAGTACAGGTAGCTGGCTTCAGCAGTTACTTGGGGACTGTCTTTTCAAGGCAACTCGCAGAATTATACAGAGCCATGATCACTCAAGCAAAGAGAAAAATTACTTTTAAAAAACAGATTAAGCAACATCTCGGAACGGTGGGGACTGTGAGGGGACACAAACACAAACACGCAACCGCAGACACTCTAACACACACGTTTTAGTTGTATTGTTTGTATATAGTCGTATTTTAAATGTGTGCGACTCTCCTTGTTTATCAGTGTATCAGTGTTTGCTTCTGCAAAAAGCTAATAGAGGATCCAAATAAACAAATAAACTAATACTGGTAAACAAATAAGAGGTGAATAATTTTTGCTATACAAAATAACATCACATCAATACATTGGGTTTTCTTCAGGCTTTACCTTGGGTCGTATCTATAATTTCTCTCTGTTCTGTATGTAGTTTAAAGATATTTTATGAAATAATAATGTTCATTTGGGTCAAAAAATATGCAAGGCAATAAATATGCCAAAATGTTTGACATTTGGGACATAGAATTTGAATAAAAAGATCATATGGTCACATATCAATCCCAAATTGTTGCACAGGATGTTGAAGCATGTTAGAAAATCATGCATCAGAATAACTAAACAGTGATTGGACCTTGCACTTAGTTGGCACACGGTTTAATATTTGAATACTATTGCGCCCCACAAAAAAAAAACAGTTTTCAACTCCAAAATAATTTAGCTGGGAGTGATACTGTAATAATAAAGAAAGAATTGACCAATGATATTGATCGATGGGTCCTCGGGCAAAGAGAGCTAACCTTGGTCTCCCTCTGTGCCTCACCCTCCCTCCCTCACCCCCCCTTCGTAGCCATTTCAATAATATATTATTTTACACAGTTATCGCAGGGCAACAAATAGTTGCACACTACAAGGTGAGGAATTGATGGTAAATGTTTCATGGCTATTTGCCTGCTGGAATTTGGCAGGGCTGTGTGAAGGGTGATTAGGGGTTGCCATTCAGTCAAGGCGTGATAAGGGGTTGCCATTCAGCAGAAGAAAGAAGAAAAGGAAAGCGGGAATAAAAGAAAACGAGGGGAACGAGAACAGCTGTGTTTTTTGTTTTGCCTATCAGACAATGACCTTGAAGGTAGAGACAGAGGTAGGAGAGCAGGAGCGGTAAGCTTTGGTCAGTGCAGGGAAACAATGGCCATCGATTTGGCGCAGGAGAGGCCTGGGCAAGGCCGGTGTGATTGCTGTATTGGACCTTTGTTCTGAAGAGGAGGGAAATGTAAGGGCTTATTTTAAGACTTTTATGGTGATACATAATAGTCTTAAAAGCAAGTAGAAGGGTAGTTGCTGAATCAGTGTTACTCAGTCGTCAACTTATACTCAGGTGGATGGATATTTCCATAATGCTATAAAATTGCATGTTCCAATGAAAAATAAGAAATTACATTGCTCCCAACAAGGATATTATAGGCTACAACACAATGCATTCAAAACCTACATCACCACATGTCCCTTACTTGAATTTAATTGATGTATTTCCAGTGTAATTACTGGTATAAGGTCCATATATTATAAAATGGGGCCTAAAAAGCTTGCATGCATCAGAGCTTCAGAGTGAGAGAATAAGAGTGAACAAAGGAGAAGGATCATGAGGAAGAGTTCTATCTGTTTTAGCCTACTTGTTTTGTTTTAGCCTACTTGTTCTGTTTCAGTCTACTTGTTTTGTTTTAGCCTACTTGTTCTGTTTTAGCCTACTTGTTTTGTTTTAGTCTACTTGTTCTGTTTTAGCCTACTTGTTTTGTTTTAGCCTACTTGTTCTGTTTTAGCCTACTTGTTTTTTTTCAGCCTACTTGTTCTGTTTTTAGCCTACTTGTTTTGTTTTAGCCAACTTTTTCTGTTTTAGCCTACTTGTTTTGTTTTTTGCCAACTTGTTCTGTTTTAGTCTACTTGTTATGTTTTAGCCTACTTGTTCTGTTTCAGCCTACTTGTTCTGTTTCAGCCTACTTGTTCTGTTTCAGCCTACTTGTTCTGTTTAAGCCTACTTGTTCTGTTTTTAGCCTACTTGTTCTGTTTCAGCCTACTTGTTCTGTTTCAGCCTACTTGTTCTGTTTTAGCCTACTTGTTCTGTTTTAGCCTACGTGTTATGTTTTAGCCTACTTGTTCTGTTTTAGTCTACTTGTTCTGTTTTAGTCTACTTGTTCTGTTTTAGTCTACTTGTTCTGTTTCAATCTACTTGTTCTGTTTTAGTCTACTTGTTCTGTTTAAGCCTACTTGTTCTGTTTCAGCCTTCTTGTTCTGTTTCAGCCTACTTGTTCTGTTTCAGCCTACTTGTTCTGTTTCAGCCTACTTGTTCTGTTTTAGCCTACTTTTTCTATTTTAGTCTACTTGTTCTGTTTTAGTCTACTTGTTCTGTTTTAGCCTACTTGTTCTGTTTTAGTCTACTTGTTCTGTTTTAGCCTACTTGTTCTGTTTTAGTCTACTTGTTCTGTAAAATAGTAAAATAGTCCTGTTCCTTTACATGGCAGAGATGTTGATGTGGAAGGAGCCAGGTCGTGGTTAAGCTTTGTGGAATATTCATCCTGCTTTGAGTCCAGTCAACTGAAACTTCTCCTTGACAGACACAGGAAATGTATCTATTATTGAAACATGGGTATGTTATCAATTCATAGAGGTCAATAAAGAGGATTTCAATGTGTCTCTGTCATGGTGAAGATATTCACCTCTCTCTTTCTCAGTGTTTCTCTCTCTCTCTCTCGCTCTCTCTCGCTCTAGCTCGCTCTCGCTCTCGCTCTCTCTCGCTCTCTCTCGCTCTCTCTCGCTCTCTCTCTCTCTCGCTCGCTCTCCTCAATGTACTTGACTAGTCATCTTCTACAGCGTGTTATGCCTATTCCTGCTCTAATTTGATATTTATACAGCAAATATGCCTCTTGTAGAAGGTATGTAGGCCTTTTTCATATTCCCTGTATTTCCTATGCTAGTTGCTAAGGCAGCACTAGGCCCAGGTGCATGATGGTACAGGAAGTGACCCAGGCTCTGCTATATCTCCACTCTGGCCCTTGTTTCCACCCTGTAACACACACACACACACACACACACACACAGCCTGTCATGGGAGAGCTCCTCATTTACATCAATTATAGATAGAGCGATCCCATCCGCTCCCCTCAAAACGGCCTACCACTGCATTTTTCATGGAGAGCGGGTATTTTATGAGTTAATGTGTCCAGTTGACACGCCTCTGAAAGCATTGGCCTGTCCCTTACACCATGCACATGGTTGAAGAGAGCACGCAAACACATACCATCACCAGCCAGCAAACAAACCCCAGAGTCCTGCTGTGTTTTTGTGTGCATCTAACGTGACCACATTTTCCGAAGGGAACAGGGATACATCAATGATACATGCATTTCAACATTAAAATGGCTTCTTATTCCCCTCGCTGGTATTACCTGCCAATGGGGGTTTTCCCTCTACATGCTTAGGTCTACCAAACACACACACATGCTGGCGCGCACACACAGACACATATACAGTGGGGAGAACAAGTATTTGATACACTGCTGATTTTGCTGGTTTTCCCACTTACAAAGCATGTAGAAGTCTGTCATTTTTATCATAGGTACTCCTCAACTGTGAGTGACGGAATCTAAAACAAAAATACAGAAAATCACATTGTATGATTTTTAAGTAATTAATTTGCATTTTATTGCATGACATAAGTATTTGATACATCAGAAAAGCAGAACTTAATATTTGGTACAGAAACCTTTGTTTGCAATTACAGACATCATACGTTTCCTGTAGTTCTTGACCAGGTTTGCACACACTGCAGCAGGGATTTTGGCCCACTCCTCCATCCAGATCCTTCAGGTTTTGGGGCTGTCGCTGGGAAATACGGACTTTCAGCTCCCTCCAAAGATTTTCTATTGTGTTCAGGTCTGGAGACTGGCTAGGCCACTCCAGGACCTTGAGATGCTTCTTACGGAGCCACTCCTTAGTTGCCCTGGCTGTGTGTTTCGGGTCGTTGTCATGCTGGAAGACCCAGCCACGACCCATCTTCAATGCTCTTACTGAGGGAAGGAGGTTGTTGGCCAAGATCTCGCGATACATGGCCCCATCCATCCTCCCCTCAATACGGTGCAGTCGTCCTGTCCCCTTTGCAGAAAAGCATCCCCAAAGAATGATGTTTCCACCTCCATGCTTCACGGTTGGGATGGTGTTCTTGGGGTTGTACTCATCCTTCTTCTTCCTCCAAACACGGCGAGCGGAGTTTAGACCAAAAAGCTCTATTTTTGTCTCACCAGACCACATGACCTTCTCCCATTCCTCCTCTGGATCATCCAGATGGTCATTGGCAAACTTCAGACGGGCCTGGACATGCGCTGGCTTGAGCAGGGGGACCTTGCGTGCGCTGCAGGATTTTAATCCATGATGGCGTAGTGTGTTACTAATGGTTTTCTTTGAGACTGTGGTCCCAGCTCTCTTCAGGTCATTGACCAGGTCCTGCCGTATAGTTCTGGGCTGATCCCTCACCTTCCTCATGATCATTGATGCCCCACGAGGTGAGATCTTGCATGGTGCCCCAGGCCGAGGGAGATTGACCGTCATCTTGAACTTCTTACATTTTCTAATAATTGCGCCAACAGTTGTTGCCTTCTCACCAAGCTGCTTGCTTATTGTCCTGTAGCCCATCCCAGCCTTGTGCAGGTCTACAATTTTATCCCTGATGTCCTTACACAGCTCTCTGGCCTTGGCCATTGTGGAGAGGTTGGAGTCTGTTTGATTGAGTGTGTGGACAGGTGTCTTTTATACAGGTAACGAGTTCAAACAGGTGCAGTTAATACAGGTAATGAGTGGAGAACAGGAGGGCTTCTTAAAGAAAAACTAACAGGTCTGTGAGAGCCGGAATTCTTACTGGTTGGTAGGTGATCAAATACTTATGTCATGCAATAAAATGCAAATTAATTATTTAAAAATCATACAATGTGATTTTCTGGAGTTTTGTTTTAGATTCCGTCTCTCACAGTTGAAGTGTACCTATGATAAAAATTACAGACCTCTACATGCTTTGTAAGTAGGAAAACCTGCAAAATCGGCAGTGTATCAAATACTTGTTCTCCCCACTGTAGATCTATTACTTCTCCTGAAGCTCTTCTGTATCTTTAACTATGTCAGTTCCCAGGTATTTTACTTGGGGAAAAAAGGCTTCCATTTATCTTATTTGAACCTAAATCAACGTTGTTCTAAATGTGTAACATACCGATTGAACTACCCTTCTACCAAGGTGTCTATCAAAAATACCAAGACTGAAGCACACTGATCGTAAACAGAGCTGACTACAACAGGACAATTTACAGCAGAAGGAAACAGGTTTGCTGTAATTTGCTTGTTTGCCTAGAGCAAAACTTCAGGTTCACTTTCCCCTACATGGTCGGTAACTAAATAAATCAGATAAATGAAATGCATTCATTAAGGTTGCTTTTCTTTTCTTTCACCCCATCGCCAGCCTGTTGGGGAGGTGTTGCCGGCAGCTGGTGATTTTGCATAATGTGTGAGGTGTTTATGGAAGATGGGCCGTTCTTGGATGGTACAAATTGTTTTTTTGACCCTGTAATTAGCAAGAGAAGACTCTCTGAAGGGCCTCATGATGAAGCTCCGTGGCCACATTTAAACATGGATGCATAAATTATAATTTATGAAACTGTAATGGACTTTTGAGGTGTCCTTTTATACCTATCATAGCAACAAAGTAGGTGAGGGTCTGTGGCCATCTTTGATGTTTCAGATCATGGAATTAGTTTGTTATGTAGATAAATATACAGATACTGTGTACAGCATATGTTCTTTACGTTATTAAATGATGGGCAAACATGTACAGTGTACTGAATCAGACGGCCACACATGCACAGGTGCACGCACACATAGAACAGCATAGACCCAGAACAGTATTGCTTCCATCCCTCTCCTCGCCCCAACCTGGGCTTGAACCAGGGACCCGCTGCACACATCACCAACAATCACCCTCAGAGCATCGTTACGTATTTCTCCACAAAAGCTGCAGTTCTTGAAGAGCAATGGAAACACCTATTTCAAGGTCTCAGAGCGAGTGACGTCAAGGATTGAAACACTACTAGGGTGCACCGCTAACTAGCTAGCCATTTCACATTTCATTTCATAGAGCCCACAAAGCTCATCACTAAGCTAAGGACCCTGGGACAAAACTCCTCCCTCTGCAACTGGATCCTGGACGTTTTGACGGGCAAACCCCAGGTGGTAAGGGTAGGCAACAACACATCTGTTACGCTGATCCTCAACACAAGGGCCCCTCAGGGGTGAGTGCTTAGTCCACTCCTGTACTCCCTGTTCACCCATGACTGCGTGGCCCCCTCTTAAAGAAGTCCACCAAAAAGCATTTTCCAGAAGCACCTACTACTCTGATGAGATCCCAAAAGAGGGCCAGCAACCCGGGCTTTAAGCATCGAGATTTTGCCAGTATGTGCACTTTTAATTGCACTCCGACTGCTTGCCCCCCAGCTCCTCTCCTCCTTTTCTCTGTCTCTCGCTTTCTCATTCATGTCTGGCCTTCAAAGGGAAACTCATTCACTTTATTTTTAATTTCATAGAGGAACCCTACGGGATGAAACTGGAGACACTAGTTAGATAAAAAGCTATTCTTTATTTTAGGCTGATGGTGCTGTGGTATTAAGAGGCATTTGATGCTTGAGATGGCCAACAATGAATGTTCCATTTAATCCCTGAAAAACAATGATGTTGATGGGTATATGTTATGTGTTCATGGATACACATTTGAAAGGATTTCACTCCTGACCTTGTAGTGGTAACATGGGCTCTATGGATGTCTCAATGGACTGTATGTGTTTTTATGCTTACATGATTGTGTGTGTGTGTGTGTGTGTGTGTGTGTGTGTGTGTGTGTGTGTGTGTGTGTGTGTGTGTGTGTGTGAGCCCTCTGAGCATTGACTACGTTCCTGATAAACAGCTTTGCTTCTTTACTGCAGAGCCCCATTTGATTTATATTCCTGGTCCCTCTACTCTAGAAAGGCTTTTGCATGTGTATCTCGAGAGGTGGTCTGAGTTCGGTTCACTTGAATTCCGCTGTTCGGTCCCCTTTTTTAGGGCAAA
Source organism: Thymallus thymallus (assembly GCA_023634145.1). Classification (NCBI taxonomy): domain Eukaryota; kingdom Metazoa; phylum Chordata; class Actinopteri; order Salmoniformes; family Salmonidae; genus Thymallus; species Thymallus thymallus. The sequence continues at coordinate 43,952,248 of CM042388.1, forward strand.
GTGAACACAAAGCTCCCCATGTTCACTTGTCATTGTTTACTGCACCACACACTAGATTACTGCAACACCTTTCCCCTACCATAACCCCTCACATTGGTGCCTCAAAAGAGAGAAGATTATGATGTGCAGGGGCATATTCATTATGCTGATTCTGTTGCAAAGCATTTCTTAAACGGAAGCAGAAAAGTGGAGGAACCAACCTGAATTTGTCCAACAGAAACTCTTGTTTTAGTTGACTGTTTGGCTAAGGATTACACATCAGATTAATGTAAAAAACTTGTGGTGTTTTTGGATATCGATTAGCGATTGTCCAGGATGCATAGAGTTTTTAGTTCATATTATTTTTTTGCACTATGTGACCTATATGCTAAGAGAGCTTCATAAGCTGTTTATTCGATTGTGGAGTTTGAATAGTGTGAGAAGACAACATATTTGATGAGAATCGTAACAGCCACACAAAGAATTAAGAAAAAAAATCCCATTTTGATAAATTGCCATATCCATTGGGTGAAAGACCACAGTGTGCCATCAGAGCAGCAATATTTGTGACCTGTTGCCAAAAGAAAAGGTCAACCAGTGAAGAACAAACACCTTTTGTGAGTGTAATGTTTCCTGTTCATTTTTGTTTGTTTCACTTTTGTTTATTATATATTTCACTTGCTTTGACAATGTAAACATATTTTTACTATGCCAATAAAGCCCGTTTGAATTGAATTGAGATAGAGAGAGTGAGAGAGAGAGAGAATAGCAAGAGCTGGTGGCTGCGTTTCTGCTAGGAATAGAGCAGCTCTCACCAAAAATTCCCTTTGTTAAAGGAACTCCATGCAAAGGACTTCAGCGGATGCTGGGACGAGCACAAGAAAGAGCTTCAACAGATTGCGGCACGAATGGACACACTCAGAGTGGGCATTAATTTGTTTGTTGAAATTTGAGAAAACCAGCAAAAAACAGGAAATGAAAGCTCTATCTTTTGTTTTGTCTTTTGTTTGTCTTGTTTTCTTCTCATGTCTTCTTCTTCTTCTTCTTCTTCTTCTTCTTCTTCTTCTTCTTCTTCTTCTTCTTCTTCTTCTTCTTCTTCTTCCAGAAGTTTCCAAATGTCAAAGGAGGGATCAATAAAGTACCTATCTATCTATCTATCTATCTATCTATCTATCTACTCTGGCACCTTGTTTTTGTTAAGTTCTTCTTTGGGGGTTCCATCTCTCTTTCTCTGACTCTCCTGACGAGCTCTTTGAGTTCATCCACATGGCTCTGGGCAAAAATCAATGCCCATATGTGTCTTCTTCAGCTGCTTTGTACAGGAGTAATGAAGGTTAGGAGAGAGAGAGAGAGAGAGAGAGAGAGAGAGACACAGAGAAAGACACAGAGAGAGAGAGAGAGAGAGAGAGAGAGAGAGAGAGAGAGAGAGAGACAGAGACAGAGACAGAGAGAGAGACACAGAGAAAGACACAGAGAAAGACACAGAGAGAGACAGAGAGAGACACAGAGAGAGAGAGAGAGAGAGAGAGAGAGAGAGAGAGAGAGAGACAGAGACAGAGACAGAGACAGAGACAGACAGAGAGAGACAGAGAGAGACACAGAGAGAGAGAGAGAGAGAGAGAGAGAGAGAGAGAGAGAGAGAGAGAGAGAGAGAGAGAGAGAGAGAGAGAGAGAGAAGACACAGAGAGAGACACAGACAGAGAGAGACAGAGAGAGAGAGAGAGAGAGAGAGAGAGATGCACATACACACTGATTGCACACAAAATATTAATCAGTACCACAGCAAGGCTTGCATCTGTTTACTGCTATAATGGTTTAATAATTAAAAGTGATGCTCTCATACTTATACCTCCCAGGTGCCTTTCGGCCAATGATGGATCTGTGAGGCCCACTAATTGCTTAAAGTGTTAGAGCAGGAATTAAACATTACGACCAAACGGAGCTCCAGACATGAAGGTATTTATTATTCCCTTGCTTTTCAATGACCATTAGTAGGCAGTGGTCAATAACCTTAGATCACTTTCGCAGTCAAAAAGCAAGCCGAGATCAACCGCTCAGATTTAGTTTAAAACATGACTTCATAAATGTAAGCCCATGCAACATTAACCTATTAAAAACAGTTCTGTAAGTATAAGGTTTGTGCAGTAGGCCTAATAAATTATCACAGCATATTGGCTAGATGCTTGGCCGGCAAATATTGTTCTTCTCAGAACGTATTATATATCAACATATTTTTGGGAAAGTTGAAGCTCATTTACTGGGAACCACTGTACTAACCCGTCTCTCTGCTTGCTTCCTCTCTCTCTGTCTCCTCTGTTCCCCCTTGCACGCCTTTGCTGCCTGCCTCATCCTCACCACCAGAGTAGTGAGCGGAGTTGAAAATCACCATTTAACCAATACTCATCTATTTTTGTGACTACCTGGACATACCATTTGATTTTTAAGTATTACAAACAAACTATATGATTTGAATGAAAATCATTTTAGTATTTTAGTAAACAACATTAAAAGGTGACTGTAAGAAGTGTTCATCGTTTCAAATAGGCTACATGTCGTATTAAACAGCATATTAACACTCTAAATAGGTCAGGAGCCAGAAAGGTAGCCTAAGAAGGAACGGAAATTTGTGCAACACACTAGGCTGGCAGGAACATTAACCACTCAGCATTTAAACAGCATTTTGTTTTATTAAATCATTATAGTTTACAAATGGTGCTTATAGACTGTGACTTACTTAGAATGAAATACAAATGTAACAAAAAAAGGCCTTATTAGGCTCGGTCTACAGTGCTTTTGAATTCACTTTTAGAAACACGAGTTTGGCCAGAGTCTATGGCTTCAGGCTCATGCAATGGTGCCTGGAGAGCAGGCCAGCAACAGAAAATATCCTCTCCGTACTTGCAAAGCCACTGGGGATGTTTAACACCCTTAGGGCCAATTTTGCCAGGCTAGGCAGTGATGCAGAGTTGTTGTTTTTTTGGTGGGGGGGGTTTCTGCAGGTAGGCCTAAAGGTTTTTAGGCAAAATAAGCTCCTTGAAAGAGGTAATATGTCAAGCCTATTAGGCCAAATGATAGCCTATTGTATAGACTTTTTTTGTGACATTTTTATAAATACCTTTCTACAGTGACACAATTAGCTAACATCAAAAGTTATATCCTTCTAAATTCAGTTTACCACTGTCTACACTCCATCCTCAATTTAAAGATGGGGATTCTGTTCTCTTGCAACATAATCTTGTTCAACAGATTTTTCATAAACTGATCTGCAGCATACCTATTGTACAGGTTCCAACCTTACGTTGATGCGCAATGTACAGTATCCATCTTCTGTTTCCTACTTCTTCACCCTTTTTCCTTGTTTTTTTTTTCTCCTCCATCTTTCCCTGCCCCTTTGAGGGTCTCTTCATTGGCTGAGGGGCTTCCAGGAAGCTTCAACTGTTCGTCCAGATCTTGGCGTTCAGAAGACCTTGGACAGTGATCTGTCTGTACATCCACACACACACACACACACACAACTAGCTACCTCAACCAGGATTTGGTACTGAGGTCGAATAATCCTAGAGAAATCCTATGTGCATTGGGCCCGAAATTACAATATATCGTGGGATTAACATTGGTAAGCATTAGTGTGTGAACAATATGGCGGACGTCTTTCCCTTTCACCTAAAGACTGGAGAAAGGGGAACAGACAGACAGACAGACAGACAGACAGACAGACAGACAGACAGACAGACAGACAGACAGACAGACAGACAGACAGACAGACAGACAGACAGACAGACAGACAGACAGACAGACAGACAGAGACGGGCAGGGGTTGTTGTATGATGTTGTTAGTGTGTCTGTTTACCCACATTAAAAAATACTGCAGTTTACTATAGAATACTACAGTATTTACTATATAATTGTGTAGTAAACTATAGTATACTGTAAAATACGATTATACACACTGTAGTATCCCTAGATGATGTGTAGTACTTACTACATAATGTTGTAGTATACTGCAGAATACTATAGTAAATGCTACAGTATTATCTGCAAGAAAACACTATAGTACTAAATACTATAGTAAAAAACACCACAGTCCTCAAAAACACTATAGTAAATACTACATTATTTAATGTGCATATACACTGCCCATTCCCTTCCCCCATATCCCAATTCGTCCCACCCATAAGTGAAAAACCTACAAGTATAGATAGTATATTGTGTTCCATATTGTTTATTGAAAAGAGCAGAAGCGCAGTCTTACTAACCTTCAGTTTATGGAAAATGTGTTCTTTTAGTATTTCTCCAGTAGATTTCCTCAAGGAGAAAGCCTCCACTTCTATGTCAAAGTTAATAAAACAAAAAACACTATAGTAAATACTACAGTAAATACTAGACTATACTGCAGTCCACAAAAAAACACTACAGTAAATACTAGACTATACTGCAGTCCACAAAAAAACACTACAGTAAATACTAGACTATACTGCAGTCCACAAAAGACACTACAGTAAATACTAGACTATACTGCAGTCCACAAAAAATCACTACAGTAAATACTAGACTATACTGCAGTCCACAAAAAACACTACAGTAAATACTAGACTATACTGCAGTCCACAAAAAACACTACAGTAAATACTAGACTATACTGCAGTCCACAAAAAACACTACAGTAAATGCTACAGTAAACTACGATCTGCAAAAACAATTAATTAATTACTGTAGTATATACTACCGTTTTCTTTTACTACAGTACCTATACTATAGTTAACTGTAGATTCTACAGTGAATACTACAGTAAAGTCGTCAAAAACACTACAAGGAATACTATAGTATTTATACCATAGTGTACTATAGTATTTTCTCATGTGGGTGGCTGCCTTGGACTGGGGGTCATGTCAGAGGGAGATTATTGGTGGCTATAACATGTATAAAGCTGCAGTACTTCTAATTTAACTGCACCTTCAGGACCTTTAAAGTGGGTAGGAATTGGGGAAAACATATGTGGACACTGCTGGAGGAAATAGTTACAAAGAGATCACCCGTAAATGGGACCGATGCTGAGGAATGATAGGTGAGGAGAGAAGGAATGAATAAATGGAGATGCAAGTCGTGTGGGATGTCATTGTATGCTGTAGTGTTAATATTTCCCAGACCATTATTCCTCCTTCACCAAACTTTACATTTTGCACTATGCTTTCGGGCAGGTAGAGTTCTCCTGGCATTCGTCTAACCAACTGCCAGTTATAGTATAGCTTATATATATAAGATTATGCTTCTGAATCTGAGATGGCACTAAATGGCTGCCAGTATTAGACTAGCATGGTGGTCAAACCACCCACTGAAGTCTCTGTCTGTGTGTGTGTATGTGTGTGTGTGTCTGAGTGTGTGTTCATGTCTGTGCGTGTGTGTTTGAGCATGTCTGAATGCACCTGCCAGCTTGTTGTCCCTCAGCTGCAAAATCTGGCACTGATTGGTATCTAAGTGTGTGCAGGCTTGAGTGTGTGTGTGTGTGTGTGTGTGTGTATGTGCCTGTGGTGAAGCCTGCAATTGGTACCACCCTGCCAGAGGTGAGATGAACTCATCATGAGAGGGATGACAAGCACCAGGCACCAGTGCCAATGAGGATTGACATTCACAGTGCTTTGTCCTGGCCTAGGTGGCCCCTGCCCCTGTCCCCTGTGACCTGTCCCTGTCCCCTGGCCCTGTCCCCTGGCCCTGTCCCCTGGCCCTGTCCTCTGTGTTCTGGCCCTGTCCCCTGGCCCTGTCCTCTGTGTTCTGGCCCTGTCCCCTGTGCCCTGGCCCTGTCCCCTGTCCCCTGGACCTGCCCCTGTCCCCTGTCCCCTGTCCCCTGTCCCCTGGTCCTGTCCCCTGCCCCTGTCCCCTGGCCCTGTCCCCTGGCCCTGTCAACTGGCCCTGTCCTCTGTCCCTGTCCCCTGCCCCTGACCCCTGGCCCTGTCCCCTGGACCTGCCCCTGTCCCCTGTCCCCTGGTCCTGTCCCCTGTCCCTGTCCCCTGGCCCTGTCAACTGGCACTGTCCCTGCACCTGTCCCTGCCCCCGTCCCTGTCCCATGTCCCCTGGCCCTGTCCCCTTTCCCCTGTCCCTGTCCCCTGTCCCCTGGCCCTGTCCCCTGGTCCTGTCCCCTGTCCCTGTCCCCTGGCCCTGTCAACTGGCACTGTCCCTGCACCTGTCCCTGCCCCCGTCCCTGTCCCATGTCCCCTGGCCCTGTCCCCTTTCCCCTGTCCCTGTCCCCTTTCCCCTGGCCCTGTCCCCTGGCCCTGTCCCCTGCCCCTGTCCCCTGGCCCTATACCATCATATATTGAAAAGCAGGTTTAACACTGGCAGTTATAATGAGGAACGTTCCAGCATGGACACACACACATGCACACACACACACATGCTGGTACATTGTACATATTTGCAAGTAGACACTCATACTCTACAGCCCTCAAACTCACCCCTGAACCTTGAAGCCAATTCCACTGCATTTTTTCATTGTTCATCTCTAGGTGCAATGAATTATCAGGTAGAACAGAAAACCAGCAGGCTCTGGACCCCGTAGGGTAAGGGCTATGTAGTTCATATCACTCTCTCACACAGACATACACACACATGAACACACAGTGTGCTCTGGCAGATCCTGGCGGCTAACTACTTGGTAGGCGTATACAGGGCGGTGCTCAGTGCGAGTATTTCGTCCACACAGTAAAACCCAATTACCAGTGCTGTGCTGTTCTAGCGACACTCTCATTTGTCAGCTAAACAGACAGATAAATGTATGCTGATGTCTCTGCTGACTTCCTCCTTTCAACTTAACAACAAGCGCCCTGCATATACAACAATTAAATAGGGCAAAGACTGGAAATGAATGTCATTACATCAAACAAAGAACATACCCTCACATCCACATATTATACCTTCGTAATATGAATGTGTGCAGTTGACATTTTAAATAAAGCATTGCTTGTGTTTAAAAAAATACAACTTTCATACTAACATCATTTATTTACGATGGCTGTGATATGTGTTATAAAGTCATGAGATGATTTTAAAACTAACACACACACACACACACACACACACACACAGACACACACACACACACACACACACACACACACACACACACACACACACACAGACTACGTTCATGTGCCGTGCCAAAACGGAATCAAACAAACACTCCTCCCTTTCGCTGTTCTCTGTGAAACCAAGGGACCGAACAAAGGGCTTGTGCCCCATCTGCATTAATCATTCACATGGCATATTGGCATCCTGAGCCCTCGCCACCCCTCGCCACCCGCGCCCAAATTAACACCTCCAGGACCAGGGGAGCCCAAATGATCTAAATTATCTGGCAGACACAGATGTCCCTGTGCACCCCCTACACACACTCTATACACACACGAAACACAACCAACTCCCCTCTTAGAGACCCCATACCACCTCTCCCTAGACATGCCCCTGGAGCAGTGGGAGGCAGACAAAGTGTTAGTTTGAGAGGAAGGTGTATTTATCCTAGTCCTGAATCAACCTAGGCACTTGTCTAGACCTGAAGGAATGGGATAGGTGTAAGCAACATGGCAATTCCACCAAGCCAATATGGTGACAATCTGACCTTTTCAAATCTAGCAAAAATGCCACTTCACTGAACAATTAATTATTATAATGATAGACCAGTACTCAATGGTGCTTTTAGACATATATATACAGAGAGAAAGAGAGAGAGATAAAGAGAAAGAGAGAGAGAAAGAGGGAGAGAAAGAGAGAGAGAGAGAGAGAGAGAGTGGCACAGATAAGAGATGGTGTAATCCTCTGTGATTCTCATAAATACACACTCACACACACACACACACACACGTATGCAGACGCCACACACTCACACATGCTTTCACACTCACCACATACACTGCTGCTACTATTTATTATCACTTTATCCCTACCTATATGTGCAATGCATAGCTACCTCAATTACCTCGTACCCCTGCACATCAACGTTGTACTGGTACTCCCTGTACAGTATATAGCCATGTTATATTTTACATTATTAACTGTGTATTTATTCCTTGTGTCACTATTTCTTTCTGTTTAATACAATGTGTTATCTTAAACTCTGCATTGTTGGAAATGGACCCGTAAGTAAGCATTCCACTGTTGTCTACAAAGCATGTGACAAATAACATTTGTGAGCTGTCTCAGACACAGATGTGTGCCACTGTGTTCACGTGTGTGTTTGTCTCAGTATCTGTTTGAGAATTTTGTTCAGTTCTTGACTCATCTATAAAACAAAGTACAATACATAACAGATAACAGACCACTGCCCAGGGCAATGGAGTGTCCTTAGAGACCCTGACCACCTGACCAGAGACATCAGTCTGGCCTGCTTGCCTAAAGGCAGAGGAAGGTACCAGACTCTACCGCTCTCTGCCCAGTAACCAGTGTCTGCTGGGAGCTTTTAACCTGAACTGGGTCATCCACAATGCACCCCCCACCCCCATCCGTAGCTATTTCAGAAGTCTTACTGGGACAAACATTCCCCAGTCTAATAACCCCAGTACTCCCCATCTCCGGCTTTGCCTGCCTCTTGCCCCTGAGCCAAGCCCTATGTAAAAAGCTGGGTGTGAAATTTTGCCACGACTGCCTCAGCTTTGTGGTGGCATCTTCGCTATGGTTATTTATGTCTGAAGTGAACACTAACCACAGAAGCTGGTGTCCCCTCTTTTCCCTTTCTGTCTTTTGTGCTCGCCACTTTGAGAAATCATGTAAGCCTTGATGAAATATGAATGCTTATGTTTTCTCATATTTTTTATGAAGGAATGATTCGCAAACCTCAGATTCTTGTCCTCCTCCCCACGAGCGCAGTGTTGTTGTGACAGCCATTACACACCGCACATCCCTCACGGCCAAGAGGAAGAAAGATGGAGACAGAGAGAGAGAGAGAGAGAGAGAGAGAGAGAAGAGAGGGAGAGAGAGAGAGAGAGAGCTAGCGAGCTAGAGAGAGAGAGAGAGAGAGAGAGAGAGAGAGAGAGAGAGAGAGAGAGAGAGAGAAGAGAGGGAGAGGGAGAGGGAGAGAGAGGTAGAGAGAGAGAGAGAGAGAGAGAGAGAGGGAGAGAGAGGTAGAGGTAAAGAGTGGGGATTAAACGAGGTGCTGTCACATTAAGAGAGATTGTTGAGGCGATGCCAACCCCGGTGACTGTAGCAGTCCCTTTGGCATCACAAGATGGCCGCCCAGGGTTCTATTTGCATACGCTATTCAGGACAGGCCGCATTTTTTTATTGTTTTTAATCAGAGCAGCATGTCAACAAAATAAATGAAGTTGCGCTTGAAAGTAAAAAAACGTATCACGTCGGGGGGAGATGCACATCTCCCCCCATTCATCAAGGGCCACATTGAGGGAGTGAAATCTGGGAGAAGACGATAACCAATGGAAGAGCTCCATATGGCGCGGATCAAAGGTGTCACATAGTGTGTGGTTCTGCTTTATTGCCAGCCAGCACTGTTAATTGGACAACAAGATCAGAGGCAATATTAAAATCCAATTAAATTGATATGAACAGATTGCCAAGTGATGTACACTAATGTATAATTGAGTATCAAGCAAATGCGAGTGGCCCGTCTTGAGCGCGGAGCTACTGAATAAATGATGGAGCCATAGAGGACAGAAACAAGTTTGCACATTAGCTCCCTCAGACGCTGCTCTCATAGTGGAGGGACACGTCTCTTTTTTTTGTTGCTGGATCTGGCTGACATTCTTAAAGGGACATTTTCATCTTGCATGTTTGTGTGTTTACGGAGGGGTGTGAGAGGGGTGGCATCTGTGTGTGTGTCCAAGGGGACGGAAGGGGCTGACGTGTAACATTTTAAACTGCGTAATTCCATCACACGCAGGCGGCTTTAATTTGAGTTTAATAAAATCTAAATGATTTATTGCTTTTTTTCCCAGAGCAAAAGCAGTGCATGTTGTGGTGCTTCAGCTAATCAGGCATAAACACGGCCAGCCTCCCATCTCACAGGAGAGGCCCTGATACTGAGTGCTCTTTAGAAAAAGGAAATAAACATGATAAAGAAGGATGTACTGACACTTTTTAACAGACCAGTGAGGACTAGTCCAAGGTGACATTTCCTGATACGGTAAACTTGGAATACAGCCCGAAATAATCAAAAGTTCATCAAAACCCATTCATTTATTAATTTAATATTTTTAGCACTTAATGCGTACAGGCCAGTACTAATACTTGACATTGCTTGAAGGGGTTAATAAGGAGATTTACATTTAAAATTGTAAGTTTTGGCTCTTGCGATCACTCCTTTTTTCATGATTATTTATTTTTGTTGTTTCTGTCACAGTCCAGTTTATGTTTTTTTTGTTTTTTTTATTCATGCAATAATCTGGTTTTCTTAATTAAGCGGTTAAGAGACTCATTAGCTGCCATGGCGATGGGGTTGCACGATGTGCCAGTGAGTCCCTGTCTCTGTGCTGATGGCAGTGCCCGGACAAAGTGCCTTGGGAGCAGGTGCTGACAAGGTCGCTGTGGCAATGCACCATCTGGGCAAAGGCTTGAGCCTCGTCGCCACACTGCCATTTATGGAGAGCTCTGCCCAATGCCATACACCAACGCCACTCAAAGACATCAAAACAAACTCTGGCTCTTTGGAGATCTAAAAACACAACCAGGGAGAAACAAAGAATAATTGGTTTGGCTCAATATGTCCGTCATATGCCTCTGCTCGTAAAGCTTTTGTGGTTATTCAAAGAGAGGATGCATTCAGCATTTCTACATTCATTTCCATGGCACAAAGTGTTGACAGACATTTTAAAAAAGTGATATAGAGAAATCGGTGAATTAATGAATCATTACCTTTTCGTCGCTAATGACGTCGGGTTGTGTGTCAGTAACTGACAATCTGCATTTTAACAGTAGAATACTAAAACACACAAGTAAAATTAAAAAAAGGAAAGGTGTACCTGAAAGTGAAAGGTGTACCTAATCCGTTAAACAACTGAATGCATTCAACCAAAATGTGTCTTCTGCATTTAACCCAACCCCTCTGAATCAGAGAGGTGCAGGGGGCTGCTTTAATCGACGTCTACGGTGCTCAGTTATTCTTGGGGTTTAACTTAGCCTTGCTCAAGGGAAGAACAGCTGATTTTTCAACCTCGCTGGCACAGGGATTTAAACAAGCAGCTTTTCGGTTACTGGCCCAACGCTGTTAACCGCTGCTCTGGCCTTTGTTTTAACCTTCATAAAAATAAGACCTAGTCATTGAGCGCTGGATATGCTCTAGAGCAGTGTTTCCCAAACTTTTGTTTTTTGCCCTAACACTACACAGCTGATTTAAATAACCAACTCTTCATCAAGCTTTGATTATTTGAATCAGCAGAGTAGTGCTAGGGCAAAAAAGAAAAACGCCCATATCCTAAACCAGTTATTGTGTCTAACCTCTAGTCCAGCAACACTTGGGGCTAAATTTAGCCCAATGTTTGGGTTATTTTGGGTGCTGGTGTGTTGTTGTATTTTACATACACGTTTTCGCACAAAGAGTTGCCGGGTTCTATAAATCTGTCTTTCAGAGATTAAGGATTGCCCATTCATGATGCTTTAAATCTGGGCACAGATTACCAATCCCAGACCCACAATACTATCTTAAAATTATAAACCTCACAGTTAAAAAATCCCAAAATGTTTGACATGACAATACTAAAACTATCACTAGACTTTTTTTTGTTTGAATAAAATGTGTTTCCAGTTGAACACCAATACACACAAAGCAACCGAAATGGACTGTACATTATTACATTAGAGAGAGGGAGAGCGACAGAGAGAGAAAGGTCTCGAACCCCAAACACCAGCCCATTAAGGTCTCGAACCCCGGGCAGGGTACGGAGCGTCGTATTTGGATCCTTGGATCCTGGAAACCATCTAAAGAGAGCCTCTGCGGCTGCAATTGCTCTGTTTATTCTAAAGATTTCTGAAAGGCTGTTTTGTGGTCAACCATGTGGCATTAGGGCAAACATGAAAGGAAATGTTTGATTTACAGGCAGGCTTTTCTCTCTCTCTCTCTCTCTCTCTCCCTCTCTCTCCCTCTCTCTCTCTCTCTCTCTCTCTCTCTCTCTCATGCTATATATGCACCCAAAGACACATATGGAGATAGAGTACATACCTACCCATACCTACCCACATACGGAGTGCATAGGCTAATGTGCTTACCTTTTTTGTCAGTGTGAATATGCCTCTACACATGCACGGCCTTTATCCGTTCTCCTGGCCTGGCTGGCAGACCAGTAACACATTTCTCTGTCATCCTGTACTGGACTGGAGTCTCCACACACGCATTTACGTGCGTTTGTGTGTGAGAGATAATGCAGGTATAAATGTATGTTTGTGTAAGTGGGTGTGTGTTTGCACAAATTCGGACCGCCAAAGTAGTATCTGGGGGGATTTTCTTGAAAACACTAATTTAATCCCCGGTCCCTAATCTGGTGTATACCCCTAAACCCGTACACACACACACACACAGACTGCGGACCTAATCCTCAGTGTAGAGAGACCGCTACTCATTTCCTAGCGTGTTGGATTGAAGGCAGAAAAAACATGGTCTCTCTCTTTACACGTTTGTTTTTGCACACATTGGACATGTTTCCCCCTCCTGTCCCTCACGCTTATCCTCATCTTTTAATCCCCAAATGATTCATCAAAATGGTTAGACCATTCACCTTTGTGGGCCACTTTGGAAACAAGTATTTTAATTAATACTTTTAAGTGCTATCCGCTGGATTCACATTGTACATTTTGTTGTAGAAATATTTGACCCCCAAAAAATTCAATTCAATTCAAGGTGTTTAAAAATAATTGCCTTGTTTGAGAAATAGTGAACTGTTCATGCAAAGTATACACATCCTTGAAAGCAAATGCATGATGTGTTGGGATATCGATATAACAAATGCCAAACAGAAAACAAATAACCATTACTTTTACTCTTGTTCTCTTTACTATGCCAGTGACTGACCAGTTCTTCTTTTGTTGCATATTCCTGCATATCCTATTCTCATACCATCACAATGGATGACACATGTTCAAGAGACAAATGGGCAAGAGCCTCTCTGATGTGAATTTCACTCCTGGTCCCCCCCAAAAAATATTATCTGGCCAAAATCCCACAGTACAGGGGAAGAGGGGCAACGGAGAAGGGAGTCACAAGCAAGGGCCTGCATACTCCAGAGCAGGTAAAACAAGACTCATCTATCGGGGTTCATATCTTGTATATCCTGGCTAATGTTGGCTATTATGGCTATGTAGCAAAGTAAGTATGTATTATAACTGCATGTGAGAGCAGGTGGGAAGCATAGCTAGCTAGCTAATACATAATGTAGCCATTCAGAACACAGCTAATGCTAGCTAATATACAGTAGTTCTAAGCATACACCAGAGCTAAGGAGCACTACATTAAGATAATACAGTTTATACAGTATCAGCTAACACTAATAAGAAAGCTAAGCCAGCTAACATTCCGTATGAAGTTTATATCACAAAGCCTAGTACACCAAGAGAGAGTACAGAACCTAGCTAATACATCTTACAATGCATGTAGCATGGGCCTTATATGCAGAACTCCCAAGCAAGCTAAATGCCTTTTTATGGTCACTTCAAGGAAAACAACGCTGAGTCATGTATGAAAGCCCCTGTTGTTCCGAATGACTCACTCCCCATAGCTGATGTGAGTAAAACAGATTAACACTTGCAAGACCGCCGGGCCAGACGGAATACCAGGGCGAGTTCTCAGAGCATGTGTAAACCAGCTAGCAAATGTCTTCACAGACATTTTCAATCTCTCCTTGTCCCAGTATGTCATCCCAACATGTTTCAAGCTGACCCCCATTGTACATGTTCCCAAGAACTCCAAGTTAACCTGCCTAAATAACTATCATCCCGCAGCACTCACATCTGTAATCATGAAGTGCCTTGAAAGGCTGGTCATGACACACATCAACACCATCATCCCAGACACCCTGGACCCACTTCAATTTGCATACCACCTTAACAGAACCACAGATGATGCAATCTCAATTGCACTTCACACTGCTCTCGCCCACTGGGACAAGAGGGGAAATAACTATGTGAGAATGATGTGAGAATGCTTTTCATAGACTACAACTCAATCGTTCAACACCATAGTCCCCTCAAAACTCAACAACAAGCTAGGGACTCTGGGACTGAACACCTCCCTGCAACTGGATCCTGGACTTCCTGACGGACCGGCCCCAGATGGTGAGGGTAGGCAACACCACGCTGCCCCTCAACACGGGTGCCCCTCAGGGGTGTTTGCTTAGTCCCCTCCTGTACTCCCTGTTCACCCACTACTGCGTGGCAACGCACAACTCCAACACCAACATTAAAATTTGCTGACAACACGACAGTGGTAGGCCTGATCAACGATGACCATGAGACTACAGGGAGGAGGTCAAAGTGTGGTGCCAGTACAACAACCTCTCTCACAACGTCAGTAACACCAAGGAACTGATCGCGGACTACAGGAAACGGGGAAAGCACGCTCACATCCACATTGACAGGGCTATAGAGGAGCGGGTCGAGAGCTTCAAGTTCCTTGGCGTCCACATCATTAAGTACATAACATGGTCCATACACACCTGCACAGTCGTGTAGAGGGCACAACAGCGCCTATCCCCCCTCAGGACGCTGAATACACATACACTACATATGCAGACACACGCACATAACACACACGCATACCGACACCACACACACATACACACACTTGCTACTATGTTCTTCTTTATGACTCTTATTATAATCTATCCTGATGCCTAGTCAATTTACCGCTGCCTTTAAGTGCCTCAAATACCTAGTACCCCTGCACATTGATATTATACTGGTGCTCCTGCACATTGATATTATACTGGTGCTCCCTGCACATTGATATTATACTGCTGCTCCCTGCACATTGATATTATACTGGTGCTCCCTGTAAAATGATATTATACTGGTGCTCCCTGTATAATGATATTATACTGGTGCTCGCTGTATATTGATATTATACTGGTGCTCCCTGCACATTGATATTATACTGGTGCTCCCTGCATATTGATATTATACTGGTGCTCCCTGTATATTGATATTATACTGGTGCTCCCTGTATATTGATATTATACTGGTGCTCCCTGTATATTGATATTATACTGGGGCTCCCTGTATATTGATATTATACTGGTGCTCCCTGTATATTGATATTATACTGGTGCTCCCTGTATATTGATATTATACTGGTGCTCCCTGTATATTGATATTATACTGGGGCTCCCTGTATATTGATATTATACTGGTGCTCCCTGTATATTGATATTATACTGGTGCTCCCTGTATATTGATATTATACTGGTGCTCCCTGTATATTGATATTATACTGGTGCTCCCTGTATATTGATATTATACTGGTGCTCCCTGTATATTGATATTATACTGGTGCTCCCTGTATATTGATATTATACTGGTGCTCCCTGTATATTGATATTATACTGGTGCTCCCTGTATATTGATATTATACTGGGGCTCCCTGTATATTGATATTATACTGGTGCTCCCTGTATATTGATATTATACTGGTGCTCCCTGTATATTGATATTATACTGGTGCTCCCTGTATATTGATATTATAGTGGTGCTCCCTGTATATTGATATTATACTGGTGCTCCCTGTATATTGATATTATACTGGTGCTCCCTGTATATTGATATTATACTGGGGCTCCCTGTATATTGATATTATACTGGTGCTCCCTGTATATTGATATTATACTGGTGCTCCCTGTATATTGATATTATACTGGTGCTCCCTGTATATTGCTTAATTTTGTGTAATTTATTCCTGTTTTATCATTTTTAATGATGTTTAACTGAATCTTTGGGAAGAGCTCGTAATTAAGTATTTCATGGTAAAGTCTACACCTGTTGTATTCGCTGCATGTTACAAATAACATTTAATTGTTTTTATACTGTGAAAGACTCAGTTACCATAGCCAATAAGATCTCATAGTTTCCCTTCGAAATTATGTACAAACATCTATTTTTGACGTATGCTGGCCACATAGTTTCTTCACAGAAACATTATGCCCAACCACAGTCCTTACAAAGTTATGTTCTGAATGTGACCAGTTTATTTTTGGATGCAATGTTCAGACATCACAGAAGTAGACAGCATAACACAATCATACAATCTGAAAATGTAGGCTACGTTAGTTCTAGTGCTAACTGAGGAAAGATTGACGTAACACAAGCGGTCATATTCAGCTAACTCTCGTCTGACAGAAAGCATATTATGAATTAGCTATCGAGGCTGAGCTCACCATTGATCAAAATAATTTTGTAAAATACTTTTTAAAAATCCAAATTAATCTGACGATGAGTAGTTTATGCGCAACGCCATTTTTGTTTTTTCAGTTCAACCAAATATAAGGAGAGTAGACAAGATGAGTTTGATCTGTTTGCAGTACGCATGTTGAAGGGGGTGTGTCATCTACCATCATTCACTTCCCTTCATTCCCTTCGGGAAGTTTATTTACTTGAAAGATGAGTGAGCCATCCCTTCACCTCATTTTGCTTCAACATGTCTTTGGTCTGACAGATGTATACGTGACACCCAGAACGCATTGTATAATGTCAACAAACATGGCGCCACAGATAGCTTGCAAATATCTTAGCATTAGCTCATCATAATCAGTACAAAAAAATATATATATATATGTATACACATCATACGTGTCCATTACAATGTATGCAGGAATCGGAATGCATGATTTTTCACCAGTACTTGAAAACGTGAATAAAACAGTAAGTACATTATGCTCCATACATACATACGGTATGCTACAGTAGAAACAACAACACAATATATAGAAAATAAGGCACTTATTTTGACAGCAACACACACATATAAAAACAACAATGAAAGGGAAAAAGTTTGTGTACTTGATCTGAGGAAATGCTGGAGAAGTGCATGGCCTCTAGTCTAAGAGAGAAGTTTGTCCGGCTCAGTAAAGTGTCAAACATATAAATGCAACATGCAACAATTTCAAATATTTTACTGAGTTACAGTTTCATATAAGGAAATCAGTCATTTTAAATTAATTAAAAATTAAAATCTATGGATTTGTAAATTAAATCTATGGATTTCACATGACTAGGCTAGGGCGCAGTCATGGGTGGGCCTGGGAGGGCATAGGCCCATCAATTTGGGAACCAGGCCCATCCACTGGTCAGCCAGGCCCAGTCAATCAGAAATGGCTAGTTTCATTATCTCTCCGGGTGGCTGGTGTCACATGATCCCGCAGGTGAAGAAGCAGATGTGGAGGTCCTGGGCTGGCATCGTTACACGTGGTCTACAGTGGTTAAGACAGTTGGACACAATGCCAAATTCTAGATACATTTATATTACATTCTCTGGCAACAGCTCTGGTGGACATTCCTGCAGTCAGCATGACTATTGCATGCTCCCTCAAAACTTTTAGAGTGGCCTTTTGTTGTTCCAAGAAAAAGGTACACCTGTGTAATGATCATTCTGTTTAATCAGCTTCTTGATATGCCACATCTGTCAGGTGGATGGATTTTCTTGACAAAGGGGAAATGCTCACTAACAGGGATGTAAACACATTTTTTAACATTTTAGAGAAATAAGCTTTTTGTGCGTATGGAACATTTCTGGGATCTGTTATTTCAGCTCATGAAACATGGGACCAACACTTTACATGTTGAGTTTATATTTTTGAATAAATTGTCCGCAACAGTGAAATGGGCTACTTCTATGTAAGTTAATGAGGAGGCGGAACACACCTCAATTCAAACTGTTGGAAAATCAAACAATAATAATTTGAAATTTACAAATTGAAACATAACCTATAAATAATTAGAGGGTAGTGTGTCTTGGTTTGAGGGCAGCTCGGGTTAACTGTCCTGTTGCGTAACAATCATATTTTGGAACAGTGGCATATTTCTGAGACATGGCTAATGCTAATGTGAAGGATACATACAACTCCACTGCACTCCCTCCCCTCAGAAGATCGGACCACAACCTTGTCACCTCACCCCACTCTACAGGCCTTTGGTCCAACAGCAGCCAGCGACCCCTAGGACCGTTAGGAGATGGTCCACGGAGGCGAATGAGGCCCTACAGGACTGCTTTGAAACAACAGACTGGGATGTGCTCTGTGAGGCTCATGGGGAGGACATCGATGGACTTACTGACTGTATAATGGACTATATCAATTTTTCTGTAGACAACACTGTACCCACCAGGAAGGTACGCTGTTTTCCAAATAATAAACCCTTGGTCACCAGTGACCTGAAGGCCCTGCTGAGTGAGAAGAAGAGGGCCTTCAAGGAGGGGGACAGGGACGAATTGAAATGCATCCAGAGGGAGCTGAAGTTGCGGATTGCTGAGGGGAAGAGAAAGTATAAGGAGAAGATGGAGGATAAGCTGAGGCAGAGCCAGGTGAGAGAGCTGTGGAAGGGTATGAGAAATATCAATGGCTTCAAAAAGTCAAACCGTGGGCAGACGGAGGGGACCCAGGACAGAGCCAATGAGCTGAACACATTTTTTAACAGGTTCGATACTGGCCATGTCCACCTCCCCCCCACTTTGCGGGAAGCACCCTTAGTCTCCTGGGTCACAGACTACCTGACCGGTAGGCCACGATTTGTGAGACTACAGAGCTGTGTGCCAGAACGGACAGTGAGCAATACAGGGGCCATCCAGGGAACGGTCCGTTCCCCTTCCTGTTCACCCTCTACACCTCGGACTTCAGAAATAACTCTGAAACATGCCACCTGAAGGGTGCATCAGAGGTGGGCAGAAGGAGGAGTACAGGAGCGCAATCAATGACTTTGTGTTGTGGTGTGATGGATGTGGAAATGGTTTGGTCATACAAGTTCCTGGGAGTCCATATGGACAACAGGCTGTATCTCACAAAAATATTATAACACTATACAACACTATGTATATGTATGAAACAATAATATTATAACACTTTACAACACTATGTATCTGTATGACACAATAATATTATAACACTTTACAACACTATGTATCTGTATGACACAATAATATTATAACACTATACAACACTATGTATCTGTATGACACATTAATATTATAACACTATACAACACTATGTATCTGTATAACACAATAATATTATAACACTATACAACACTATGTATCTGTACGACACAAATCTTCTTTACCATTATATCTGTTATAACAGTCTAAGAGAAATTCCAATCATGATTGTGAAATATGCTGACGCTTCCAAAAAATATCTAGCATATTCCCACTTGATTGGGACTGTAGCATTCCTTATCACACCCAGGGCCATGCTGGTGTTTGGGCATTAAACAGAAGACATGAAATGATTTGAGAGCCTCGCCCCTCCTCTAGCAGGACCCTAAGCGATGTAACCTTATATCAAAAGCCTGTGTGTCGAACAGCAAGGGGGCACCACATTAATTATTGAAGCATGTTGGATAACAAGCTGTGAGCCACGGCGGATGCCTATTGTAAGGATGACTACCTCCCGTGTCCGTTGATCTACTTTTAACCTTTTATCTTTAAGCTCTGTGAGCACATTAGCCATGAGAGGGAGAAGGAAAAAGATATCCCATACACAGTTAGAACGCTTCCAGTGCTATCTATCAGCTCACTAAACTAAATGATGTCTTCACCAAGTGGGAATTCATTAGACCATGTACCTGGTTGAAATGTTGTTTGCTAGAAACGTTGCCACTGTAAGATCCTTATATCAAGATATGAGACCAAATGGTGAGTTTGATGCCACATTTGTTACTCAGTTAAAGTAATATTTCAAACGTCGCAGCTATTCACAGATTACCATACACACAGACAAAACACCAAAACTGGGTTGAAGTTCTCAGTATCCAAAAGACTTGCCCTTCCCTTTGTCATCATCCTTTTATAGTTGTAACTTGGGAATCCATGACTAAGAGCCACAGTCAAAACAGTCAAGCACTGTGATATGAGCTACAGTTGAAGTCAGAAGTTTACATCCACTTAGGTTGAAGTCATTAAAACTCATTGTTCAACCACCCCACAGATTTCATGTTAACAAACTATAGTTTTGGCAAGTCGGTTAGGACATCTACTTTATGCATGACACAAGTAATTCTTCCAACAAATGTTTACAGACAGATTATTTCACTTATAATTCACTATATCACAATTCCAGTGGGTCAGTAGTTTACATACACTAAATTGACTGTGCCTTTAAACAGCTTGGAAAATTCCAGAAAATTATGTCATGGCTTTAGAAGCTTCTGATAGGCTTATTAACCTCGTTTGAGTCAATTGGAGGTGTACCTGTGGATGTATTTCAAGGCCTACCTTCAAACTCAGTGCCTCTTTGCTCGGCATCATGGGAAAATCAAAAGAAATCAGCCAAGACATCAGAAAAGAACCTCCACAAGTCTGGTCATCCTTGGGAGCAATTTCCAAACGCCTAAAGGTACCACGTCCGTCTGTACAAACAATAGTACGCAAGTATAAACACCATGGGACCACGCAGCCATCATACCGCTCAGTAAGGAGACGCGTTCTGTCTCCTAGAGATGAAAAAACTTTGCTGCAAAAAGTGCAAATCAATCCCAGAACAACAGCAAAGGACCTTGTGAAGATGCTTGAAGAAACAGGTACAAAAGTAAACACAGTAAAACGAGTCATATATCAACATAACCTGAAAGGCCGCTCAGCAAGGAAGAAGCCACTGCTCCAAAACCGCCATAAAAAAGCTAGACTACGGTTTGCAACTGTACATGGGGACAAAGATTGTCCTCTGGTCTGATGAAAAAAAAATAGAACTGTTTGGCCATAATGATCATTGTTATGTTTGGAGGAAAAAGGGGGAGGCTTGCAAGCTGAAGAACACCATCCCAACCGTGAAGCACGGGGGTGGCAACATCACGTTGTGGGGGTGCTTTGCTCCAGGAGTGACTGGTGCACTTCACAAAATAGATGGCATCATGAGGAAGGAAAATTATGTGGATATATTCAAGCAACATCTCAAGACATCAGTCAGGAAGTTAACGCAAATGGATCTTCCAAATGGACAATGACCCCAAGCATATTTCCAAAGTTGTGACGAAATGTCTTATGGACAACAAAGTCAAGGTATTGGAGTGGCCATCACAAAGCCCTGACCTCAATCCTATAGAAAATTTGTGGGCAGAACTGAAAAAGCGTGTGTGAGGAAGGAGCCCTACAAACCTGACTCAGTTACATCAGTTCTGTCAGGAGGAATGGGCCAAAATTCACCCAACTTATTGTGGGAAACATGTGGAAGGCTACCCAAGTCAAACAATTTAAAGGCAATGCTACCAAAAACTAATTGAGTGTCTGTAAACTTCTGATCCACTGGGAATGTGATGAAAGAAATAAAGGCTGAAATTAATAATTCTCTCTACTATTATTCTGACATTTCAAATTCTTAAAATAAAGTGGTGATCCTAACTGACCTAAGACGGAATTCTTACTAGGATTAAATGTCAGGAATTGTGAAAAACTGAGTTTAAATGTATTTGGCTAAGGTGTATGTAAACTTCCGACTTCAACTGTATATCTATTCCAAAACTCTGGATCATATACCTTAGTCCAAACACAAGGTCAATCTTATGTTTTGACTACAGGAGCAGAGAAATTAAATGCAGTTTAAAACATAAATCATACTATTAGATTTTAGGATACATTTATGTGTGGATTCACTAGCTGATGTATTTGAATTGTGGAAAGCAATGCAATTGTACAAATGTACAGCCACAAAGCTAATTATTTTAGTTAACTAAAATAACTAATTATTTTAGTTATGTCAACTGACAGGCTGGCAAAAGGCAGGCTATTCTGTAATTAAAGATCTTTCAGACCAAAGGCAGTGGTCAAGTCAATGGTCACAGGAGTAGCTCCTCTTTGACTGTCTCTCTGTAAATCCACACAGCCCTTCAACTGGCCCTGACCTATTGTGTGGGTTGAGGTGTCACAACCTCCCGCACTTTAACTCACGACACAACAACACTCACTCTACACAGGGAGGCTTGTTAACAAGCTCCTGAATGGACTCCCCCTCCCACTGACCAGCAGTGACCAGTCTTTCATAGGCATGGCTTCTGTTTACTCAGGGCCATGACCTTTGGCCCCTAGCAGTGGGTTGTTATAGAAAGGTAGAGCATGGTCACACTTTATTTGGATTGTCTGTATTTCCCATCTGTAGATGCTCTACTATCTGTTGATAAGCAACAGCTTGCTTGTCAGGCTCTGGCCATAGAGAAGCCTATTTGCTTCTCTATGTAGCTATGGTCAGAGTCTGACAGTGTCGTTCTTTTCTGTTTCTGTGTGGGTTTTGGGTTGGATCCCTAATTAGAGGCAGCTGCAACGCATTGTCTCTAATTAGGGATCCCATATATGTTGAGTCTGTCCTTCACTCGGGTGTGGGTCGTTATCGATGTACGTCGCAGTCACTGTGAAGTAAGTGTGTTTTCGTTTACGTCCGTTCATTCGTGTTTGTGTTTGAGAACGTGACGTTTTGTTTATCGCGTTTGTTCTTTGTGGTAGTTCGTTCTTGATTATTATTATACATAGTAAAAATAAAATAAAAGAAATGTGGAACTACTATCCCTGCGCTGCGTCTTGGTCTCTCCCCACACACATTCGTGACATTGCTAAGGCTATGGTTAGGGTTAGGTTTAGAATAAGGGTTAAGTTTAGTGTTAGGATAAGGATTAAGGTTAGTGTTACAGTTAGGGTTAGAGCAAATAAAGTGTTTACTAAATAAAGCACTCCCACACCTTCGGTCAATGATCCATTTAGCACCCTCTTGAAGGCCATTCAATGGGTAGTGTGTCTGTGTGTGTAAGAGAAAGAGGAATCCCTGGTCTTGCATTGCTGACATGACTTCGTTGAGTGTTTCTTTGGGACAGGAAACTGGCAACCTGTTCCTGCATTTATCAGTTACCCGTCACAAAAACACTTTCAAATATTTATGAATAATGTCAATGCCAATTGATTAACTTGGATTGCCTTCCTGCTTTAGTAGTTGAATGAATTTGCCTCATTTAGAGTAGAATCTTGTCTCTGATGAAGTCATGTTTGGATGTTGTGAAAGCAACCACAGCAGGCCGACAACCCAGCCTCATACTTAATTTCCAACAAGCCTCAACTTTCTAGCACTCCTGCTTTATATAGCATGAAACACTTTGCAGTTTTATTTTTAATAACACATTAATGGGGACTTCATTAATCACAGAAGAGAAGCCGGGTGTGAGAGCTGCATTTGATGTGATTTCTGGTGAAAAGAGCATTCCCACACAAATAAATCCCATTGTTGTTTCGCCAAAACAACGACGGAGAAAAAAAACCATCAACAACATTGAGTAAAAGTGTCCCTGCTCAGTATGCAATGGGGCTGCTATCCTTTCAAGTACGGTCGCAACAATTATCATCAAAGCCGAGTGGGGCAAGAACATTTGTTTTCTCCCAATCCGCATGGCTTGAACCTGACCCTGTTACTTCAAGCGGGTGGAGGATTACATGTTCCTTTAGTACGGTTTGACAGCGAAAGCAATTTTTTCCCATTTATTATTAATTTTTTGTTTTAATTTATTATTCATTTGATCTAAAATTTCATTAATTTTCTAAAATGTTCCAATTGGGCTTTTCCAGCTCAGGCGAGTGGGTTTCTTTGTCCCCCTGCTTTTGTAGTTGGCTATTATTCTTTTATGTGGCAGTGTTGTAGAGGTTATCATCTTCTGAGGGCAAACAGCACTCGCTGAACAGTTTTAATAAGCTTTTAATGAGAAGGGTCATCAGTGGACAGGCGACAAGGAGGAGGAGGAGGAGGAGGAGGAGAGGGGGAGGAGAGGGGGAGGAGAGGAGGAGGAGAGAAGGAGGTGAGGGGGAGGAGAGGGGGAGGGGAGGAGGAGAGGGGGAGGAGAGGGAGAGAGGGGGAGGATAGGAGGAGGCGAGGGGGAGCAGAGGGGTAGAGGGGGAGGTGGAGAGGGGGAGGCGGAGAGGGGCCTCCCCCTCTCCGCCTTCTACTATATTATTATTAGTAGTAGTATTATATTATTATTATTATTATTATAAATTATTATTATTATTATATTAGTATCGGCAACTATCTCTCGCTCTCTAATCATTACTGTTAACTCCACCCTAAAGTCCCCGCTAAAGTCCTGTATGCTGAGCATTGGATGTAGCATTGAACTCTGCACGCCATACAAGGTGTCAGGTATCTATCAAAATATTTGGGAAATGAATGGCATTTCTAGGAAGAATAGCGTCACTGAATATAAAATTCCCTCTGAAAGTCTTCTACACGGTGAAAAGCTATTCTTGTCTTTTTTTTCTCCAGACGGTTATCATTCCGTATCTTTTTGTGATTTGCTCAAATCCTGAGATATCCTTCTTTACCTTTTCCTATCTAACTCTTTCTTTCTTTCTTTCTTTATTTCTTTTAATCTGACATTGTAGCTCTTTCTCTGACTTTAGCCTTGACTCTAATCTTCTTCTACAGGCCAGTCTAATCCATTCCATTATTAGCATTTTTCCAGCCAAGGCTAGCTTCTTCTAATACAGATTGCACTTAAGGCCACTTGATAAGATAAACTCTCAAAACTTGGATATCTATTCAGAGTTGCCTAGAGAGAATATAGGCCTGTGATAAGGGGATTCATTCTATTTTGAAAGGGTGGCTCAAGGAAGTTTTGCTGGTAGGAAGAAACCTGATGTCACACCCTGATCTGTTTCACCTGTCCTTGTGCTTGTCTCCACCCCCTCCAGGTGTCGCTCATTATCCCCTGTGTATTTCTACCTGTGTTTTCTGTCTCTCTGTGCCAGTTCGTCTTGTTAGCCAAGTCAACCAGCGTTTTTTCTCTCAGCTACTTTTTCTCCCAGTCCCTGTTTCTCTTAGACCTCCTGGTTCTGACCCTTGCCTGTCCTGACACTGAGCCCACCTGCCTGACCATTCTTCCTGCCCAGACCTTGAGATTGTCTGCCGCCTTGTACTGTCTGGACTCTGACCTGATTTATGAACTCTTGCCTGTCCCTGACCTGCCTTTTGCCTACCCCTTAATAAATATCAGAGCTCAAACCATCTGCCTCCTGTGCCTGCATCTGGATCTCGCCTTGTGCCCTTATAGTACGAACTGGCCATGACAGACCCAGCAGACTTGGAGCTAGATTATCGCCTAGTGAACTCTCACGCAGGATGAGCTCGGATTTCTCTGCCGTTCCCGCAGAGTACCATGACCTTCTGGAGGTTTTCAGTAAAAACTGTGCAACTTCTCTTTCCCTGCATCGTCCTTATGATTGTTGCATTGATCTCCTTCCAGGCACCACACCCCCGCGGGGTCGGCTATATTCCCTATCTGCACCAGAGACAAAGGCCATGGAGGAGTATATTGGGGTGTCACGGAAGGGTGCAGAGACAGACCAAGACGCAGCGCAGGGATAGTAGTTGGACATTTGTTTAGTAATACTATGTATAATAAAACTTGCAAATGAACGAACTATACAACACAAAAACGATAGACAAACGTCCCGTTTCAAACCAAACACGAAATGAACGGACGTAAAAAAGGCACACTTACTTCACTGTGACTGCGAAATAATACGACAACGACCCACACCAGAGTGAAGGACAGACTCAACATATATAGGATCCCTAATTAGAGACAATGCGGTGCAGCTGCCTCTAATTAGGGATCCAACCCAAAACCCACACAGAAACCGAAAAGAAAGACACTGTCAGACTCTGACCATAGCTACATAGAGAAGCAAATAGGCTTCTCTATGGCCAGAGCCTGACAGTACCCCCCCCTCAAGGCGCGGACTCCCGGATGCCAAAAAAAAAACACACAAAACAAGGGGGGGTTAATGGGAGGGAAGACTAGTCCATCGGGGGCAGCTCAGGCTCCAACGAAGTGGACAGTTTTCTCCCATGCCACTTCTTTATAACCGGGCCTGGACTGGGCACCGGTCGGGTAAATGGCTCCGGCCATGGAGCTGGGCAATTAACCGGGCCCGGACTGGGCACCGGTGGGGTAAACGGCTCCGGCCATGGAGCGGGGAAAACAACCGGGCCAGGACTGGGGGAAAACAACCGGGCCAGGACTGGGCACCGATGGGGCAAACAACCGGGCCTGGACTGGGCACCGGTGGGGCAACTGGCTCTGGCCATGGAGCGGGGAAAACAACCGGGCCTGGACTGGGCACCGGTGGGGCAAACGGCTCCGGCCATGGAGCGGGGAAAACAACCGGGCCTGGACTGGGCACCGGTGGGGCAACCGGCTCTGGCCATGGAGCTGGGAAAACAACCGCGCCTGGACTGGGCACCGGTGGAGCGGACTGCTCTGACTCTGGAGCGGAGCAGACGGCTGAACCCAGAATGGGTACCGGTGGAGCGGACTGCTCTGGCACTGCGGCGGAGCAGACGGCTGGACCCGGAATGGGCACCGGTGGAGCGGACTGCTCTGGCACTGGGGCGGAGCAGACGGCTGGACCCGGAATGGGCACCGGTGGAGCGGACTGCTCTGACTCTGGAGCGGAGTAGACGGCTGAACCCAGAATGGGTACCGGTGGAGGTTCCGGGCGGCGGACCTTCGCTGGAGGTTCCGGGCGGCGGACCTTCGCTGGAGGTTCCGGGCGGCGGACCTTCGCTGGAGGTTCAGGGCGGCGGACCTTCGCTGGAGGTTCCGGGCGGCGGACCTTCGCTGGAGGTTCAGGGCGGCGGACCTTCGCTGGAGGTTCAGGGCTGCTGACCTTCGCTGGAGGTTCAGGGCGGCTGACCTTCGCTGGAGGTTCCGGGCTGGGGAGGCGCACCGGATGTCGGGTGCGTGGAGCTGGCACAGGAAGCACATGGCTAGGCACACGCACTGGAGGTCGGGTGCGGGGAGCCGGCACGGGTCGTACCGGACTGGGGAGGCGCACCGGAGGTCGGATGCGTGGAGCCGGCATTGGAAGCACCTGGCTGGGCGCACGCACCGGAGGTCGGGTGCGGGGAGTAGAGCAGAGGTCCGGACCCGGACTGGACATCGGTGAAGCAGACTGCTCTGGCATGGGAGATACCGGCCTGGGAAGGCGGACCGGAGGTCGCAGGCATGGAGCCGGCACTGGAAGCACCTGGCTGGGCACACTCATGGGAGGTCGGATGCAGGGAGTAGAGTAGAGGTCCGGACCCAGACAGGACACCGGTGGAGCGGACTGCTCTGGCATGGGGGTGGAGTAGACGACCGGACCCGGACTGGGGAGGCTCACCTTGGGCACCTTTATTTCCAGCTCCCTCCTCTCGCTCTCACACTCCTCCATATTGCGCCAACATAGCTCCATGATCCTCTCATACTCCTCCCTCTGTCGGTATTCCCCCACGTACTCAGGCCTCTCCATGCTCCACATGGGGGGTGGTATTGGCTCTTCCTGCCTGTAGCCAGGCCACCCCCATAGCCCCACCCCAAAATTACCTTGGGGTTGTTTGCGGGCGTTTCTCCGTCTCGCGCCCCGTCTATTACGCGGCACTCTCTCTCTCTCCGTCTCTCCCCAGTTACGCTGCTTGGTCTCGCAGTGGTGGGTCGTTCTGTCACGGAAGGGTGCAGAGACAGACCAAGACGCAGCGCAGGGATAGTAGTTCGACATTTGTTTATTAATACTATGTATAATAAAACTTGCAAATGAACGAACTATACAACACAAAAACGATAGACAAACGTCCCGTTTCAAACCAAACACGAAATGAACGGATGTAAAAAAGGCACACTTACTTCACCGTGACTGCGACATAATACGACAACGACCCACACCAGAATGAAGGACAGACTAAACATATATAGGATCCCTAATTAGAGACAATGCGGTGCAGCTGCCTCTAATTAGGGATCCAACCCAAAACCCACACAGAAACCGAAAAGAAAGACACTGTCAGACTCTGACCATAGCTACATAGAGAAGCAAGTAGGCTTCTCTATGGCCAGAGCCTGACATGAGGACTCTGGCTGCAGGTAGCATCCGTACTTGTGCATCCCCTGACGACGCAGGGTTTTTCTTTGTGGAAAAGAAGGACAAGACCCTGCGTCTGTGCATTGACTACTGGGGTCTCAATGACAAAACGATCAAGAATCGTTATCCCCTGCCACTCCTCTCCTTGGCTTTCAAACCTCTCCAGGGGGCCACAATATTCTACAAGCTGGGCCTTCGGAATGCCTACCACCTGGTTCAGATACGCAAAGGTGATGAGTGGAAGACAGCCTTTAACACCACCAGTGGTCATTATGAGTACCTTGTCATGCCGTTTGGACTCACCAATGCCCCCGCTGTCTTCCAGGCCCAGGTTAATGATGTGCTTCGGGACATGTTAAATCACTATGTGTTCGTCTACCTCGATGACATCCTGTTTTTTTCCCGTTCCCCTCAAGAATACGTCCTCCACGTCCTCAGCACCTCCTGGGGAACCAGTTGTTCGTAAAAGCTGACAAATGTGAATTCCACCGCTCCACCATCTCCTTTCTGGGATATGTCATTGCTGAAGGTAATGTCCAGATGGACCCCGAAAAGGTAAAGGTAGTAGTGGATTGGCCCCAACCCACATCCAGGGTTCAACAACAATGTTTCCTGGGGTTTGCCAATTTCTACCACCCTGGATCTATGAATGTGAAACCTGACGCACTCTCTCACCTATACAGTTCCACTGCCACACCCTCTGTCTCCGAGGACCATCCTCCCTACCTCATGCCTTGCAGTTTCAGTTCCCAGCCTAAATCTAAAGGGGGCCCGGCTAACCGGCTGTTCTTCCCTAACTCTGTCCTGTCCCGGGTCCTGGAATGGGTGCATGCCTCCAGGCTGACCTGTCATCCGGGCTCCCGTCGAACCCTAGTCTTCCTTCGTCAATGGTTCTGGTGGCCTGCCAGCCTGTCATCCGAATTCCACCCCCAATCCAATGGCCAGTCGGAGCGAGCTAACCAGGACCTGGAAACCACCCTGAGATGCCTTGCCTCGACCAATCCCACTACCTGGAGTATGCCCGGAACACCCTTCCCTGTCCGGCCACTGGACTCTCCCCCTTTGAGTGTTCCATGGGGTATCAGCCTCCGCTCTTCCCAGAGCAAGAACAGGAAGTCAACGTTTGAGTAGAGCCCGGTCGACACTACTCAAAACCAGGTATCGTCGACAAGCGGACCGCCGCCGGACACCAGCTCCGCACTAACGCATTGGGCAGAGTGTATGGCTTTCCACACGGAACCTGCCCCTTTGTGTGGAGTCCCGTAAACTTTCCCCCCCGGTTCATATGTCCTTTCCCCGTCTCTAGAATAATTTGTGGTAAAGCAGGGCTTATGTATGGTCCACCCTTCTCTAGTTAGGGTAGGGGAATACTTGGTACAGGAAGCAACGAGCTGAACAATAGTGTTCTTCTCAGCTCTCACCAAGGGGTCCGTTCTCTTAATCTGTCTGTGGAGGGGATTTACTGCTTCCTCTGCTTTTACTGTACAGAATACACTCTCTTGTCTTTTACTCCAAATGTTATGTGTGTGTGTGTGTGTGTGTGTGTGTTAGCATACATGTGCATCCTATGTGAGTACATGGACGTTCATATTTCTTTCATCTCCATTATCTCCTTCCCTGCATGCTGAAATGTCAGTACATCTCTCTTGCAAATGTGTGTGTGTGTACATGTGTGTGTGTGTATGTGTGTGTGTGTGTGTGTGTGTGTGTGTGTGTGTGTGTGTGTGTGTGTGTGTGTGTGTGTGTGTGTGTGTGTGTGTGTGTGTGTGTGTGTGTGTGTGTGTGTGTGTGTGTGAGTGTGTGACCCGTTTGTATGGGGTTAGCCTTGGTCGGCTCCCAGCGGTGCATCGCTGAGCTCGAAGCCCTAGCGCTTAGCCCGCGCATCAATAAGCAGCCCTTCAAAGCACAGGGTGGAAAAACGGCTCTGCCCTGTCAAAGCCGGACAAATTCCCTTCTACCGTGATGAGCCTCACTGCACCACAGTTGAAAGAGCAGAGAAAAAGCAGGATGAAAAATTTAAATAAATTATTGGTTGGTTTTTTGGGCAAAGCCCAGGTGGACACAGCAGCAGATAGAGCACCAATCAACGGAAGGGGTGCTATTACCGCTGAAGAGCACTCACACCCTGCTCTCTCTGTCGCCCGATCCCAAAACCACCCCTAGACCCTGTCCTGTATAAACATCAAATCAAATCAAATTGTATTTGTCACATGCGCTGAATACAACAGGTATAGTCCCGTGTAGCTCAGATGGTAGGGCATGGCGCTTGCAACGCCAGGGTTGTGGGTTTGATTCCCATGGGGAACCAGTACAGAAGAAATAATAACGATAAGTATGAATATGTCTGCACTAACTAACTGTAAGTTGCTCTGGTTAAGAGTGTCTACTAAATGAAAAATGTGTAGAGCTTATAGTAGAATTCTTACTTACAAGCTGTTAAGCAACAATGAGGTGGAGGAGGGAGTTGAGAATGGAACCCAGATAGTCAGCCTACTGTACTGTAGGACCACACAGGGCCAAGCTCACTCCCTACGGTACCAGGATGTAAGCATGTATCCAGGGTGCCTTCAGGAGACAATTTACTCTAAAACACACTAAAATGACCAACAAAACCTCTCCTTTGAAATGTGTTATGTGAAAACAGAAACAAACATAGCCTCAGCAACTCCTTTTATCACCGGCATTAATTTGTTCTCTAGAACAACAAATGATTCTTTGCCGCCCTTGTGAGAATTTCGTTTTTCTTTTATCTGCCTCTCAGATATTAATTATATATTTCTATATAGAATATGCAAGAACAACAAAAAGATTCAGAATGTTTGGGAGGCAAACGGATTAAATATTAAACAATGCCGAAAATCACCCTGTTACCTACAGGGATGCTACAGTAAAGATATATATTTCCTTCATTCTTTTTTCTTTGTTTTTCTGTGGACAGATTCTCTTTAAAGCTGTGTGCTCTGCAGGCATGCTTCCCCAACACACAGACGCTGGCGGAGTGTATGTGTGTGTGTGTGTGTGTGTGTGTGTGTTTGTGTGTGTGTGTGTGTGTGTGTGTGTGTATTGTGGGCCCAGGCTATTTGTTATGGTGTGGGCTGTTTGCTGGGTCACTCCAGATAAACTAATATGTCACAGCGGCAAAGCAGCGCTGCTGACCAGAGCGCCTGCAATATGCAACGAGTTTGAATTATTTCTCTTCCCTTTGGCTCCCCCACTGAGAAGCATGCAAAAAGTACAGAGGGAAAGAGGGAAAGAGGAGAGAGAAACGGGTGGGGGAGGGGAGGAGGACTCCATGGGGAGAGCATAAGGGAAGCTTTGAAGGAAGGAAGAAGACCTGGGCAACAGAACAACCACTTACTGTACACTGCTCCGGTCACAGGGTCACCGGCCATTCTAACCCTCTAGTGTGTAATGTGTTTGTGTGTGTGTGTGTGGTAGTAAGCTACACTGCTGTAAGAACAACACAGAACAACAGACCTTGGGAGGCACATGATGTACCTGTGAAACATCCAGGGAATTCAGTTAAAATCTCTAAACATCCCAAACAACATAATGAGTGGATGACAAGCCAACTGCATTCATTTCACTTCACTTACTTAAAAATGTCCAGCATTTTTGCAATACTTACTGTAGCCAATAGATCATAGCCTCTTCACTGTGTCTCACTAGGTTATATGTGGTTTATGTCAGGACAAGGGCTTGTATTACAACCTGTGGTGGTTCTGCAAACTGAGATTGTAGGTAGGGTGAACATATTTAAAATACCCAAATGGTTCTCAGTGGGGGAGCCAGAGGGAATGTAAAACAGGGCATGGCTACATTCTTACTTTTGTAGCTCTTCATCAGAAGCACAGTTTTGGGAAGTAGTTAGGCCTAACTGTCCTCTCCAGGTTTAGTTGGAATTTAGCCCCGAAAGGATTTGAGAAATATGATTTGTTGACAATAGGCCTCTATGACATTGACCTACGCCTCGTCTTGCTGCACATAATTTCAGATCTCAACAATGATTGGAGAAGTGTTTAGCATCACCAGTAGGCTTAGACTACCACATCCTTATGATATATTTTCATAAGCGCATCATGACTGCAAGAGACAGGTTGTAATGTCTGACTGGAACACGAGAAGACAAATCTATACTAAAATACGTGACTGTCCCACACACTCCGGGACATGTGGTCGCCATAATTGTACGGTGAAATAACAGAGAACTCGAAAAATCACAAATAAAAATGTCTCAGTTTCAATGTGAATAAACAAGTCAGAGGAAAATAGGTGGTGATTCTACTGCCTCCCCATTCCTCCCCATGACTCCCCATGCCTTCCCATGACTCCCCATGCCTCCCCATGACTCCCCATGACTCCCCATGACTCCCCATTCCTCCCCATGACTCCCCATGACTCCCCATTCCTCCCCATGACTCCCCATGACTCCCCATGACTCCCCATGCCTCCCCATGACTCCCCATGCCTCCCCATTCCTCCCCATGACTCCCCATGCCTCCCCATTCCTCCCCATGACTCCCCATGACTCCCCATGACTCCCCATGACTCCCCATTCCTCCCCATGACTCCCCATGACTCCCCATTCCTCCCCATGACTCCCCATGACTCCCCATGACTCCCCATTCCTCATATACACAGCAGAGCTTTGCGTCTCACTGTTTGGAACTATAAGACTAAACCGTGATGAGCATTAAACCATCCTTCTTCTACGCAGATTCTGTCTCAAACATAATCACACACATTCACATGCTGCTTCCATTGTACCATTCACACACCTGCACTGCCTGTCTTGTACAACAGTAGGAGCCCAAGTCCTCTGTAAAAGATGCCAAGACATCACTGCTGTGTCCTCTTTCTTAACTCTTTGTCTTCACTCCAGCGTTTCACAAGTTAACCTGTCCCCTAATCAGCCCGCCGCACCTCTCTCATTCAGAGGGGTTGGTTAAATGCAGAAGACACATTTCAGTTGAATACATTTATTTATACAACTGACTAGTATCCACCCTTTACCGTTCCTTCTCTCACTTGTTGTCACACACTGATCTGTTTCACCTGTCTTTGTGCTTGTCTCCACCCCCCACCAGGTGTCTCCCATATTCCCCATCATCCCTTGTGTATTTTGTCTTCTCTTGCCAAGTCTTACCAGCATGTATTCCCATTTTTCAGTATCTCTAGTTTCTGTTTTCTAGTCCTCCCGGTTCTGACCATTCTGCCTGCCCTGACCCTGAGCCTGCCTGCCGTTCTGTCACTTATTCCCGCTGACTTGATTAAAGCCAGAGTGTCTATGTATGTGGATGACTCCACACTATACACGTCAGCTACTACAGTGACTGAAATGACTGCAACACTTAACAAAGAGCTGCAGTTAGTTTCAGAATGGGTAACAAGGAATAAGTTAGTCCTAAATATTTCCAAGACTAAAAGCATTGTATTTGGGACAAATCATTCACTAAACCCTAAACCTCAACTACATCTCGTAATGAATAATATGGAAATTGAGCAAGTCGAGGTGACAAAACTACAACAGTAGCTAAGATGGGAAGAAGTCTGTCCATAATAAAGCGCTGCTCTGCCTTCTTAACAGCACTATCAACAAGGCAGGTCCTACAGGCTCTAGTTTTGTCACATATGGACTACTGTTCAGTAGTGTGTACTTGTTTTTGTAAGAGGTGTTGACAAGCTGAATGTTTAACATGTTTAAAATGTTAAAATACCATGCATACCCCACAAGACATGCCACCAGAGGTCTCTTCACAGTCCCCAAATCCAGAACAGACTATGGGAGGCACACAGTACTACATAGATCCATGACTACATGGAACTCTATTCCACATCAGGTAACTGATGGAATCAGTAGAATCAGATTTAAAAAACAACAGGGACTGAAGAGACACACACAAAGGTACAGACACATGCATACGCACACATTGTGATATAGTTGTATGGTGGTATTAAACTTGTTGTATTGTGGATATGTAGTGGTGTAATAATGTTTTATGATACTGTTTAATCTTTACTTTTATATGTAATATAAGTGCTTTGACGTGTTGGACCCCAGGAAGAGAAGCTATTGGGGATCCCTAATAAATACAAATACAAATACTGACCTCTGTCTGCCCTTGACCTGTCGTTTGCCTGCCCCCTGTTTTGTAATAAACATCTGAGTTTTGATCTGCCTCCTGGGTCTTATCCTGAGTAATGTTCGTCTATTATTCTTCCTTCCTTCATCCAAGACATCCTTTCCTACCTACACCCAAGACATCCTTTCCTACCTTCAACCAAGACATCCTTTCCCTCCTTCACCCAAGACATCCTTTCTCTCCTTCACCCAAGACATCCTTTCCTACCTTCACCCAAGACATAATTTCCTACATTCACCCAAGACATCCTTTCCCTCCTTCACTGAAGACATAATTTCCCTCCTTCACTCAAGACATTCTTTCCCTCCTTCACCCAAGACAACCTTTCCCTCCTTCACCCAAGACATCCTTTCCCAACATTTGTTTTTCATTTCAAAGCCAACCATAACCTATGTGTGTGTGCGTGTGTGTGTGTGTTTCTGTGTTTCTTTGTATCTTCTTTCCTGTAATGTTCCTTCTTAAGCATAATTTGTTTCACATCTCTGGGTCCCTGAGCGCATTGTTTGGGTTGCTGTACTACAGAGAGTTGTGTTTGTTAGCATAACTAGCCCTCGTGTCAAACATAAACACACCGGTAAGGCCCCATTAATAATGCTGCCACCGGTAAGGCCCCATTAATAATGCTGCCACCGGTATGGCCCCATTAATAATGCTGCCACCGGTAAGGCCCCAGTAATAATGCTGCCACCGGTAAGGCCCCATTAATAATGCTGCCATCGGTATGGCCCCATTAATAATGCTGCCACCGGTATGGCCCCATTAATAATGCTGCCACCGGTAAGGTCCCATTAATAATGCTGCCACCGGTAAGGCCCCAGTAATCATGCTGCCACCGGTAAGGTCCCATTAATAATGCTGCCACCGGTATGGCCCCATTAATAATGCTGCCACCGGTAAGGTCCCATTAATAATGCTGCCACCGGTAAGGCCCCAGTAATAATGCTGCCACCGGTAAGGCCCCAGTAATAATGCTGCCACCGGTAAGGCCCCAGTAATAATGCTGCCACCGGTAAGGCCCCAGTAATAATGCTGCCACCGGTAAGGCCCCAGTAATAATGCTGCCACCGGTAAGGCCCCAGTAATAATGCTGCCACCGGTAAGGCCCCAGTAATAATGCTGCCACCGGTAAGGCCCCAGTAATAATGCTGCCACCGGTAAGGCCCCAGTAATAATGCTGCCACCGGTAAGGCCCCAGTAATAATGCTGCCACCGGTAAGGCCCCAGTAATAATGCTGCCACCGGTAAGGCCCTAGTAATAATGCTGCCACCGGTAAGGCCCCAGTAATAATGCTGCCACCGGTAAGGCCCCAGTAATAATGCTGCCACCGGTAAGGCCCCAGTAATAATGCTGCCACCGGTAAGGTCCCATTAATAATGCTGCCACCGGTATGGCCCAATTAATAATGCTGCCACCGGTAAGGCCCCAGTAATAATGCTGCCACCGGTAAGACCCTAGTAATAATGCTGCCACCGGTAAGACCCCAGTAATAATGCTGCCACCGGTAAGGCCCTAGTAATAATGCTGCCACCGGTAAGGCCCCAGTAATAATGCTGCCACCGATAAGGCCCCACTAAAAATGCTGCCACCGGTAAGGCCCCAGTAATAATGCTGCCACCGGTAAGGCCCCAGTAATAATGCTGCCACCGGTAAGGCCCCAGTAATAATGCT
Source organism: Thymallus thymallus (assembly GCA_023634145.1). Taxonomy (NCBI): domain Eukaryota; kingdom Metazoa; phylum Chordata; class Actinopteri; order Salmoniformes; family Salmonidae; genus Thymallus; species Thymallus thymallus. Next base: position 43,988,090 of record CM042388.1, read on the forward strand.
GCCACCGGTAAGGCCCCAGTAATAATGCTGCCACCGGTAAGGCCCTAGTAATAATGCTGCCACCGGTAAGGCCCCAGTAATAATGCTGCCACCGGTAAGGCCCCAGTAATAATGCTGCCACCGGTAAGGCCCCAGTAATAATGCTGCCACCGGTAAGACCCCAGTAATAATGCTGCCACCGGTAAGGCCCCAGTAATAATGCTGCCACCGGTAAGACCCCAGTAATAATGCTGCCACCGGTAAGACCCCAGTAATAATGCTGCCACCGGTAAGGCCCCAGTAATAATGCTGCCACCGGTAAGGCCCCAGTAATAATGCTGCCACCGATAAGGCCCCACTAAAAATGCTGCCACCGGTAAGGCCCCAGTAATAATGCTGCCACCGGTAAGGCCCCAGTAATAATGCTGCCACCGGTAAGGCCCCAGTAATAATGCTGCCACCGGTAAGGCCCCAGTAATAATGCTGCCACCGGTAAGGCCCTAGTAATAATGCTGCCACCGGTAAGGCCCCAGTAATAATGCTGCCACCGGTAAGGCCCCAGTAATAATGCTGCCACCGGTAAGGCCCCAGTAATAATGCTGCCACCGGTAAGACCCCAGTAAGAATGCTGCCACCAGTAAGACCCCAGTAATAATGCTGCCACCGGTAAGACCCCAGTAATAATGCTGCCACCGGTAAGGCCCCAGTAATAATGCTGCCACCGGTAAGGCCCTAGTAATAATGCTGCCACCGGTAAGGCCCCAGTAATAATGCTGCCACCGGTAAGGCCCCAGTAATAATGCTGCCACCGGTAAGGCCCCAGTAATAATGCTGCCACCGGTAAGACCCCAGTAAGAATGCTGCCACCAGTAAGACCCCAGTAATAATGCTGCCACCGGTAAGACCCCAGTAATAATGCTGCCACCGGTAAGGCCCCAGTAATAATGCTGCCACCGATAAGGCCCCAGTAATAATGCTGCCACCGGTAAGGCCCCAGTAATAATGCTGCCACCGGTAAGGCCCCAGTAATAATGCTGCCACCGGTAAGGCCCTAGTAATAATGCTGCCACCATTAGTTTCTGCTTTTGGAACCTTTTGTTACTTTGTTGTTTTACATTACCTGTTTTTTTGTAGAAACAGTCTGGTTACTCTCTGCCAGGTTACTGTCTGCCAGGTTGCTGTCTTTTGTAGAAACAGTCTGCCAGGTTACTGCACCCTGGTGTGTTCCACATAATGTTCACATAATGTACACTAGACTGCAGCACTGATGACAGGGTAAAGACATGTTGATCGAGGAGAGAAGAGAGAGAGAGAGAGAGAGAGAGAGAGAGAGAGAGAGAGAGAGAGAGAGAGAGAGAGAGAGAGAGAGAGAGAGAGAAAGAGAAAAGGTGACTCTAACTGCCTGTTTGAGCTTGGTGCACAGAGGGCCTGGAGCTTGATTACTGCGCACGCAAATGCACACACACACTTACACACTCACATGCACACACTCACATGCACACACTCACATGCACACGCCATAAGCTTCCTATGCTAACTCACTGTTCCTAGGCCGTCATTGTAAATAAGAATTTGTTCTTAAGTGACTTGTCTAGTTAAATAAAGGTTACATTTAAAAAAATATATGTTTGTCTGTCTGTGTGTGTGTGTGTGTGTGTGTGTTCGTCTGTCTGTATTTGGGCTGCCAGTGTCTGTGGCTATACAGGAAGGAAGGACCCCCATGGTGCTGTGTGTGTGTTGTTGACCAGGTGACCGCCGTGAAAGAGGACTTATCAGAGCTGATCCACATACCACCCAGGACGAGAGGGAGCGGGAGCCGGAGAGAAGAAGGAGAGAGTAGGGGAAGAGAGGAGGGGCTGGATTGAGGAAGAAAGGCTAGACTTAGGGAGAAAGAAAGGGGGAAAGGAAAGGGAGAAGGAATGACTTAAAAGGAGAAAAACAGAAAGATTGAAGGGTGAAATTAGAAGGTGGAGTATTGAAGGAAGAGTGAAGGGCAGTGTGTAGAGAAGAAAAGAGAGAACACTATGGTGGGTGGGTGCTGTCTGTGTTGGTCGGCTGACAGGTCTGATTGCAGTACACTGCACCAGTATTGACTTTAGCAGCCCAGACAGCTGGCTGCTGTGGCCTGATCACCCTGCACTGAACAGGTCTCAAACACACTTCAGTGTGTGTGTGTGTGTGTGTGTGTGTGTGTGTGTGTGTGTGTGTGCATGTGTGTGTGTGTTAAATCCATTACTTTTGAAGACTCCAAGAACCTGTATGACCTTAAAATAAAGTATTCAAACATGCAAATCAGTGTGTTTGTGTGTCCGTGTGTGTGTGAATGTGTCTCAGTGCCATTGTGTCTTATCAAGGTGTGTGTAATAGAATGAACTAGAACAATGGTGAGCAAGCGTCGCGTGTATGAAAGATGCTTCCTGTCATTGGGGATAAATAACCTCACACCTCACTGCCCTCTGAAGGAAAACAAGTTGGGCTCTGCATGAATATGCAAATACAGTCAGAGTTTGTTTGGAGACGCCGTGGCTTTTGTGTTGAGCAATTAAAAGTGCAAACAATTGCTTCTCCGACTCTCCTCTGCCTCTATGAATATGGTTAGCAGGGGTACTAATACAGATGTCGGATCTTAATTTGACCTGTTTTGTCGCAGGAGGAAAATAATCCTGTAGAAGGAGGATTTGAATGTCTAAATAAATATTTAGAATCACAGCCAGGGGGCAGCTTGAAGCGACGTTTGTGTACAATGCAGTACCTTCCTACATTGTACCTTAGACTGCAGGTCCACTGGGCGCCAGTTCTAGTAGCATGTATAGGCTGTGTGCAGGCTACAGCATGTCTCGTGAATTCTTATGTGGATTATAACAAATGGACATATTTCTAGGGGTTAGATGTACATTTTTTTTCGGTAGGGATTTTTTTTTTTATTATGCTGCATGTTCAAGGAAAGCAATACACAGAATAAAATGATTGGTGGCATCACATATCAGATCAGAATCGGCATGGGTTCAAATCCGTCCCACTTCCCTTTGACTCCCCCTCACCCTAGCTTCCCCATCTTTACGACATTGTCTTCAATGACAAGCAAGAAAATTACGAAAGGAGTGGGACTACCCCACTTCTTATCAAATACTTTTAAGAAAGAATAAATCCTTGGACTAAAAACAATTAGATTGTGAGTGCACGTCCAACATGAAACATGATTATAAATAATACAAGGTATGCTAAATTGATTCATAGATCGTACACTGGCCTAGCAAGCAACAATAAATGCTATTCTAACTGATTCCACCATTGAAAGAGAAAGCAAACACAAAAAGTATAAAATAAACTACAGTATATGCTGAGATTCAGGTTGTAGATTTTGAGGTGGAAATTTAAATATTCAGATGAATTTAAAGCCTTGAATACATTGCAAGTTTGCCCTTTCCCTTTTGATTCATGCACTGAATGAGTGGAGGAGTTAACCATTAAATAAAAAAGTAATAATAATAATAATAATAAGTAACCTATACCTTACGTTAGATCCACAAGTTAATGTTTTCAATAAGTAACATGAATAGGCTGATAATTTACAAAACAAAGAAAAGTGTCTCAACGCAACCACATCGACTTTGTATAAGCTCAACTGCATAGAAATCTTAACAGTTTTACGAAATTAAATATGAAAGCCACACAATACAGGTTTTTAATTCACAACAAGGACGACTTCAAATACCGGCGTTAAACTAAATGTATAGTAGGCCTATGCTACAGCCGGCACATAAAAGCTTAGCGTTGGAAATCTCACCTACTGTAAAGACCATCCAGACCAAAGAGGTTAGTCCTCGCTCACCTCAGACCCCTGGTGTGTTCATCAATGGACACCCTGCAGTTTGCATACCAGCGCAACATCGGGGTGGATGATGCAATCATCTACCTTCTGCAGAGGGCCTACTCTCACCTGGACAACGCAGGTTGCACTGTGAGGGTTATGTTTTTTGACTTCTCCAGTGCCTTCAATACCATTCAGCCCCTGCTACTGGGTGAGAAGATGAGGAGGATGAAAGTGGAAGCACCCTTAGTCTCCTGGGTCATGGACTACCTGACCGGTAGGCCACAATTTGTGCGACTACAGAGCTGTGTGTCAGAACGGGCAGTTAGCAACACAGGGGCCCCCCAGGGAACGGTCCTGTCCCCCTTCCTGTTCACCCTCTACACCTCAGACTTCAGATATAACTCTGAAACATGCTACCTACAGAAGTTCTCGGATGACTCTGCTATTGTAGGGTGCATCAGGGGTGGCAGGAGGAGGAGTACAGGAGCACAATCAGTGACTTTGTGTTGTGGTGTGAGCAGAACCACCTTCAGCTCAACATCAGCAAAACAAAGGAGATGGTGGTGGACTTCAGGAGAACCAAGGCACAACTGACTGCAGTCCCTATACAGGGGATGGATGTGGAAATGGTTGGGTCATACAAGTTCCTGGGAGTCCATATGGACAACAGGCTGGAATGGGCTGGTAACACCGGGGCCCTGTACAAAAAGGGCCTGAGCCGACTCTACTTTCTGAGGAGGCTCAGGTCCTTCAACGTGTGCAGTGAACTACTGCATACCTTCTAACAGTCTGTGGTCTACCATCTTTTTTGCAGTGGTGTGCTGGGGAGCAAACATCAAAGCCGGTGATGCTTCTCGGGTAAATAAGCTGATCAGTAAGGCTAGCTCTGTCCTGGGGATGAGCCTTGACACTCTAGAGGAGGTGGCGGAGAGACGCATCCTGGCCAAACTGCTGGCCATCATGGACAACGTCACCTACCCTCTGCACGCTATGGTTATGACGCAGAGGAGCACTTTCAGTCACAGACTGATCCCACCACGGTGTGCCAGAGAGCGCTACAGGAGGTCCTTCCTGCCGGCGGCTATTAGACTATATAATGCCTCACCGGGGTGCCGTGCCGTCGGCAACATAGATCTGGAACTGTTGGGTTGCTAGGACCTAGTTTAACAATTATGCATCCATCCGTGAGTAACTCTGGTCCGTCAGCACTCATTCACTCAGGACCTATTTATTCATACAGGTCTGTATATACATACTCATGTACAGTTGTTATATCATATCAAGTGCAATATTGCTAGTAATTCTTGGACCTAACTTACGTAGGCATTCACTCAGGAATGCATATTAGTATCCTGTCAATTGCACCTTTTCTCATTGCTTTTAGTATATCGAATGTGCAATACGATGGCCAAAATCAGCGAATCAACTTAGCCAGGGAAACAAAAACAGTAGCTCATTATCGGTTGTCACACCTTCCTCAATTGCAACCATTATTGGTCACCTCATTACCGCTCCCTAAAAGATGACGTTGGTGTAACCTTTGTCCTGCTTGCAACCAAATATTTCAAGATGTGTTCGCCCTCTGGTTGGTATTATCATCAGAACAATTTAGTCATGTTTGACTATTAGACAAGCAATCCGTAGAAATTGAAATAAAGTATTTCCTCGTTTACCACGGTAAATCTACTGTGGCAATATAAACAACACTTGTATGAATGGAAACTAATGTTAGTGTTGCTTAGTGTCATTGTTTTATTAGTGTCCTATTTATGTTATCCGTTTAATATAAAAGTGTCTTGTATGGTCATTTCTTATCGATCATAGTCTGCTGCTGGAAAAACATATGTGTGATGGCTTTACACCCCCTGCTATAATGTGGATGAAGAGTTACTTGTCTAACAGAACACAGAGGGTGTTCTTTGATGGAAGCCTATACATCATAATCCAGGTAGAATCAGGAATTCCCCAGGGCAGCTGTTTAGGCCCCTTGCTTTTTTCAATCTTTACTAACGACATGCCACTGGCTTGACTAAGGCCAGTGTGTCTATGTATGCAGATGACTCAACACTATATACGTCAGCTACTACAGTGACTGAAATGACTGCAACACTTAACAAAGAGCTGCAGTTTGTTTCAGAATGGGTAACAAGGAATAAGTTAGTCCTCAATATTTCCAAAACTAAAAGCATTGTATTTGGGACGAATCATTCACTAAATCCTAAACCTCAACTACATCTCGTAATGAATAATATGGAAATTGAGTGAAATTGAGGTGACTAAACTGCTTGGAGTAACCCTGGATTGTAAACTGTCATGGTCAAAACATATTGATACAACAGTAGCTAAAATGGGGAGAAGTCTGTCCACAATTAAGCGCTGATCTGCCTACTTAACAACATCATCAACAAGGCAGGTCCTACAGGACCTGGTTTTGTCGCACCTGGACTACTGTTCAGTAGTGTGGTCAGGTGACACACCTGGACTACTGTTCAGTAGTGTGGTCAGGTGACACACCTGGACTACTGTTCAGTAGTGTGGTCAGGTGACACAAAGAGGGACTTGGGAAAATTGCAGTTGGCTCAGAACAGAGCATTAATACTGGCCCTTAAAAGTACACAGAGTTTAGGTGTACCCTACTGTACAGCTGCATTACCGATACACTTGACACTTGTATGTCGTAGCGGAGACTAATATCTATCTTGTGTTATTAAGCTAAATAAAATTATGTTTTTTGATGTGCGTGGCTGCATTACGGATACATTTTTGTACATTTGATTATTGCAGTAATAGGACCTTTAGGCCTATAGTAGCAGTAGTACATGTATTACTATTCTGTCTGGTGCTTTAGTGTTTGTGCGAGTGAGAAGAGGGAGGATGATTTTGATAGCTGTCACTGGTCCGAATGACTCAACTGCCCCTGCATGGAGAGAAAGAGAACAGCGGGTTTTCAGTAAACATATCTAAATCTCATTTGAATTTCCTGATGCGCGGGACTTTTTTCCGCAACAAAAGGGTGATCATATTAAAAGCTTACTTCTGAACAGCTCCACACCTCCCCAGATGCACCGAAATAATGAATGGAAATGGGATGCGTTTGTTTTAAGAGTAAAACAAAGACACGGTCAGCTTTTCAATGTATGCTGTGGGCTTTTCTTTTTTGCATCTAGGTTTAGACTGTAAATGACAATCAGCATGCATAGGTTTAGGCCCTCTGTGATTGCATTTTGGCTTCTCTAGCTAGGTTTATGACATAACTGACTAGACCCTGTTTTCTATCTGGGTTTGGTCGGGGACATTCAGTCAGGGACGTGCTCTATTACTTTCGATGAGTGGCTTTGTGCTGAGAGGGGGGGGTCAACCCTGCGCCGTCTACACCTACAATGTTAATAATGGAAATGAGCAAAGAGATGAACAGAGCCGCCGGGCCTCCACACAGACCTCCCCTGCATCACCTATCAGAATAACCCCTTCAACCCTACACGCATAAACAGACCCAGCCGGACAGACGTAGTCAATGCAAATTGGACTCCTTAGGGAAGAGCAGGCTTCTCCCTCTGGCCACGGTGCCCAGTCTTTCCACCCCACCCTCACGACCCTTGTCACAGAAAATCAGCCACTCGCCCTAATACTCTCACACGCACGCACACACACACACACACACACACACACACACACACACACACACAGACAAACAATGTACCATCACCCCTGACCCCCCACCTCATTAGCATGTTGGGCTGCCTCTGCTTTGTTTTGGTTTTAATGGACCATTTAAATGCAGAATATTCACAACATACAGGACCTTCCCGAGGGGAAGGAGGGATGAATTTGCTTTGGGTACATTATCCTAAAGGAAGTCATAATTATTAGAACTGGCTCAGCTTTATTTGCCTCTCTGTCTCAGCTATGTGCCTTTTCTCCCCCCGTATCATGAAATGTTTTCCTACAATTTTAGAGCATTCCATTTTGTTTTACTCTGAAGATCTTATTATCAATATCGAGATGCAGGCTAGGCCACGTTTTGACAATGACTAAAGATTTTATTGTTACATATTGCTGGCAGTCTGCATGACACCATTCACCACCATACAATGTAAAAAGCTTTGAAATATGGTGAAAAGACCCATATAAATGCAATCAAAAGATCAGTATTATCAATGTGCACTGCATGTGTGTATGAGTGAATGTCCACCGTAGTCCTACATAGAGCTTCTGTTGTCTCCCGCATCTCTTCAGCCTCATTGAGGTCTCTCTCTCCATACTTGGGCTTAATCTTACTGAAATGAAAGAGACTTTGGCAAGAAGGCCGGCCCAGTGTCAGCCTACGCTCAGGACCGGAGATTAGTATACATGCCCAGCTCTATACTTTAATGTGTGTGTGTGTGTGTGTGTGTGTGTGTGTGTGTGCGTGTGTGCTTGCGTGCGTGTGTGTGGATACATAACCGGCGAGTGGTGTGTGTGAGCAAGTCAGTATTCGACGTCCATCCATGTCTGAGGATGTCGGGAGATGACGTCTGTGAGCACTGTTACCTTGAAGTAGGTTTCGGGTTTTGCTATGGTTTTGTGGATTAGGATGGTAGATGAGTGTAAGCATCTTCCTGTCACTCCATAGGTTGCAAGTTCAAATAAAGTGATATGTTTTTGTTTTTTTTTATTTTGTTTTAAGCTTATCCCTGACCCTTAACTTAACCATTCGGAGTTAATGCCTAAACTTAACGTTGTGTCTCTACTTTATTGTTGTCATGTTGTGATGCTACCATGCTGTGTTGCTACCCTTCTGTGTTGTCATGTGTGTTGTTGCCATGCTGCGCTGTTGTTTTAGGTCTCTCTTTAAGTAGTTTTGTGGTGTGGTGTCTCTCTTGTTGTGATGTGTGTTTTTATCCCAGCCCCTGTCCCTTCAGGGGGTCTGTTGTCTCTTGGTAGGCCGTCACTGTAAATAAAAATATGTTATTTGACATTAACTTAACTAGGCAAGTCAGTTAAGAACAAATTCTTATTTACAATGACAGCCTACTCCGGCCTCCCTTAACCCGGGTGACACTGGGCCAGTTGTGCACCGCCCTATGGGACTCCTGATCACAGCCAGTTGTGATACAGCCCAGGATCAAACCAGGTTCTGCAATGACACCTCAAGCATTAGGATGCAGTGCCTTAGACCACTGCGCCACTCGGGAGTTCTTAACTGACTTGCCTAGTTAAATACAATTTAAATAACACAAATAAATAAATAAAAACAGTTCGAAATTTGACGTTTGGAACAACTTTGAAATTTGACGTTTGAGAAACATGGATGAACGTCTAATTCTGACGTTAGACTGTGAGAGCTTGTTGCAGCGTGAGGCAGCTAGCCTAGCGGGAGGCTCCAGATGTGGGGCTACTGAGCTGACAGCTCTGGGCCCCATTGGGCATGTGTGTGCCAAACACAGCCTCCCACCACAGCAGCATGTGTGTGTGTGTGTGTGTATGTGTGTGTGCGTGCATGCGTGCATTTGTGCATGCGTGCGTCCGTGTGTGTGTGTATGCTTTCAAGAGGTGCTGCAAAAGAGAATGAACGCCATAAAGAGCAGCAAGATCTCATGTTGATCCACGTTTCTCCAAACATCACATTTTGAAGTTGCTCAAAATGTCAAATAGTTATGTCCTTTTCACGAGTTAATTTAGAATACACTCACTGTTCATAAAATGTTATTGTTACACAACAGGACAGTTAACCGCACACTGCCTGTTAATGATCTATAGGTTATGTAAAAAAATTATAATAATCAAACAAGTTTTATTTTCTAACAACAGTTTGAATTGAGGTGTGCTCCACCTCCTCATCAATTCACATAGAAATAGCCCATTTCATTGGCAGACAATTTACGTTTAAGGCATTACGATAAGACAGACAAACATCTCTCTTCGATGAGAGCTCAAGCACTTCCTCAGTGTTTCCCCAGATCAAGTATGCAGACATTTGAACATCTCCAATCAGAACAGAAACTGCAGAAACGTTTTCCCCCCTGGCACATTTTCCATCTGGCGCTCGCATTGCCTTCATTGTTGTTTTCCTTACTTATACTAACTTTGGACATGTGTCAAAGTAAGTGCAATATTACGTTATCATAATAGTTTCTGTATATTGTGTTATGTTGTTTCTACTGTAGCACACCGTATGTATATATGGAGCATATTGTACAGTGTATTCAGAAAGTTTTCAGACCCCTTCACTTTTTCCACATTTTGATACATTACAGCTTTAGTCTATAATGGATTAAATTATTTTTTTCTCTCATCAATCTACACAAAATACCAAATTTATAATTTATAAAAAAGAAAACACAATAATACCTTATTTACATAAGTATTCAGACCCTTTGCTATGAGACTTGAAATTGAGCTCAGGAGCATCCTGTTTCCATTGATCATCCTTGATATGTTTCTACAACTTGATTGGAGTCCACCTGTGGTAAATACAATTGATTGGAAAGACTTGGAAAGGCAAACACCTGTCTATATAAGGTCCCACAGTTCTCAGTGCAACCCGTTGGTCACTCTGACAGAGCTCCAGTCTATGCAGCACTCCACCAATCAGGCCTTTAAGGAGTAGTGACCAGGCGTCAGGTCTGGAGGAAACCTGGCACCACCCCTACGGTGAAGCATGGTGGTGTCAGCATCATGCTGTGGGGATGTTTTTTAGTGGCAGGGACTAGTTAGGGTTTGAGGATTTATGAAAACCTGCTCCAGAGCACTCAGGACCTAAGACTGGGGCGAAGGTTCACCTTTCAACAGGACAACAACCCTAAGCACACAGCCAAGAAATTAAGGAGTCTGAATGTCCTTGAGTGGCTTTGGTTGACACAAAAAACAAACATGGCGGCTCACACAAACTACCCATCGTCGGATTACTTTAGAAGTTTTACTCAAGAATATTGATCGCTGGTGAGCTCACACATGGTGTAATGAATTGCAAATTGTAATTGCTTTTTGCTAATTCAGATGATGGTTTCTGTCACCCGAGAGTTAGCTAAATATGAACACTTGTGTTAGCTCACTCTTTACTTAACGCTAGGACTAATGTAGCCTACATTTTCCGATTTGGATGGTTGTGTTATGCTGTTGCTATGTCTGTGACTGTCTGAACATTGCATCCAACAATAAACTGCTCACACTGAGGACATAACATTGAAAAGACTGTGTTTATGCGTACGCTGCATGGACCACTGTAGATGATCACACCCATCTGTTCCTATGCGTCGAAGGGTTGCGTTAAAGATTAATGTTTAAGATTAAAATATTAAAATTAATGTCTACCACTTGGATTGAACACTTGACCCTCGGAACCGGAGTCTTGGGATTCCCAAGCCTATTTAATGGTAATAGCGCTCGCTGTTGCCTCTAGTGGCATTTCCCGACATCCTCAGGATGTAGACAGACGTCCAATTTCAGATTTAACCTTGAGCGATCTGCCGGAGAAAGAGAGTTGAAATACCTGAAGTTTGTACTGTTAGTAATGACAAAGAACAGCACTATTTCTTCCTGACTTGAATATTGTATTACCAAAGATCTCTAAATAGAAGTGGAAGTCTGAAAGTGTGAATGCTTTTGATCCCCTTCCCCTCTCTCTCTCTCTCTCTCTCTCGCTCTCTCTCTCTCTCTCTCTCTCTCCTTCTCTATATTTCACTCTACCCTGACAATGTGCTACTTTTCAGCTTATCGTTAGAGAGGGAGAGAGGGAGGAGTGAGAACAGAGTCAAGATGGCTGAGCTATGCTGGTCTGTCCCTCTTGCTGTATGCTACCGTATATCATATCACCTAGGCCAGGTCCATGAGTTCACAGCCTGAATGTGCATACATATGCATACATACACATAGCTTTCTCTCTCTCTCTCTCTCTGTGCCATAGTGTGTATCCCTGTCTTTGGCACACACACATGCTACATTGCCCTGTGGTTGCAATGTAGCATGGTCCGGCGTTGGCCGTAATCACTTTTTCCCTTGAATCTTATCAGCTGTTATCTGTTCCTCAGACCATCCCTCTGAACACTGGGACGCTCCACTGGGGCTTATCACTGAGCCACCGCACCAGACTGCGCTGCACCACGCTGCTCAACCAGCCCCTGGTCATATAGTTTGTTTGCGTGCGTGTGCGTGTGTGTGTGTGCATATGCATGTTTGTATGTGTGTGTGTGCGCATGTATGTGTGTGTTAGAGAGAGAGAGTGTGTGTATGTGTTGTCTCAGGCAGAAGGAGGCCTGACTCTGCCAGACAGAAAGTGTGTATGATGAGGAGTTAAGGGGGAAGTGGGTTGTATATGTGTTTCCGAGTGTCTGTTTGGTCACCGTTAATGTAAGTCATTCAGTGTGCTCCGTTTGTAGTCGCGTCCAACCCCACTTTCCAAGCCCCCATTCTCTCTATCACACACAAATACACTCCCATAGCCCCAAATGCTCGGCTGCTCATGCCCGGGGCCATATGGCAAAGACAGAAACATTTACATAATGTCATATTTTATTTAATTAGGCATTCTAAATGCAATCAAAAACTGATGAAGGTTCTCGCCTGGCTAGCTGATTGGTAACATGATACCGCTCTGACCTGGAATAAGCCGCTCTGCATTTCAATTATGAAATATTTGAATTCTCTACTGCTGCTTTGACTCTGTTTCCCTCTATGTTTACAGATAAGATTTAACCTTATAATTTATTGAGGCCTCAAAGTCTCTTACAGGATAATACAGTGTTTCTCAACTATGGTCAAATGGCCGTGCCGGGTGGCACATTTGAAGGAATAGATTAAGTCTTTTACAAAAAGTGTAAGATGCATGTGGGTCAGTGTGAGAGAGTGTGTGACTTTTTTGGGGCGGTTGGTTGGCGTGATGATGCAAGTGCTGTGTGTTTCAAAGAATCAGGAAGTAGACCAGTCCTCTTGGACCACCCTGACCAGTAAAGTGGCACACATGTGCACACACACAAAAACACACACACTTATACACGCACACGGGCACAAACACACCCACACACACAAAACACACACAAGTACCATATTGAAAGGGGGACCAGTGGTTGGTGGAGAGGGGGCAGGCCATGTCTCCCTGAGCAGGAAGGAAGGAAACAGGGCCCAATGCCTCCACTAACCCAACAGAGAAAGATACAGGGCCCAATGCCTCCACTAACCCAACAGAGAAAGTCATACAAATAAACAGTTGCTCCATGGGTAGGTAGTACATGGTTTAACAGGGGAATGGCTTTTAAGAGGCTGCTGAAATTAGCTCAATATGGAATACAGTTTCAGATAATATAAATCATTGTGCCTCTCCGCTCAGTTCCCCAGCCTTTAGAATACTGCCACTCTTATGGCGACTTTATTATCCAAATAATATGTGTCACATGGTTTAGGTGATTAGTGGGAGTGACGATGCAGGTGCTGGTGCTGTGTGTTTCAGTGAATCAGGAAGTAGACCAGTCCTCCTGGACCACCCTGATCAGCCAGGTGGCACACACACACACACACACACACACACACACACACACACACACACACACACACACACACACACACACACACACATACACACACACACACACACCATATTGAGTGAAACCTGTGCCCCCAGAGGGGGGAGGGGTTGATGGAGAGAAGGGAGGATACAGGGCCCAATGCCTCCACTAACCCAACAGAGAAAGATACAGGGCCCAATACCTCCACTAACCCTACAGAGAAAGATACAGGGCCCAATGCCTCCATTAACTCAACAGTAAAAGATACAGGGCCCAATGCCTCCACTAACCCAACAGTAAAAGATACAGGGCCCAATACCTCCACTAACCCTACAGAGAAAGATACAGGGCCCAATGCCTCCACTAACCCAACAGAGAAAGATACAGGGCCCAATGCCTCCACTAACCCAACAGTAAAAGCTACAGGGCCCAATGCCTCCACTAACCCAACAGTAAAAGATACAGGGCCCAATGCCCCACTAACCCAACAGTAAAAGATACAGGGCCCAATGCCTCCACTAACCCAACAGTAAAAGATACAGGGCCCAATGCCTCCACTAACCCAACAGTAAAAGCTACAGGGCCCAATGCCTCCACTAACCCAACAGTAAAAGATACAGGGCCCAATGCCCCACTAACCCAACAGTAAAAGATACAGGGCCCAATGCCTCCACTAACCCAACAGTGAAAGATACAGGGCCCAATGCCTCCATTAACTCAACAGTAAAAGATACAGGGCCCAATGCCTCCACTAACCCAACAGTGAAAGATACAGGGCCCAATGCCTCCACTAACTCAACAGTAAAAGATACAGGGCCCAATCCCTCCATTAACTCAACAGTAAAACACAGAGGGCCCAAAGCCTCCACTGACCCAACAGTAAAAGTCAACACACCCACTCTCTCTCACACACAGACACAGTTGCCCCACTCACTTTCTCTCTGACACACAAACGCACCAGTAAGACAAATAAACAGTTTCTCCATGGGTAGGTAGTACATGGTTTAACAGGGGAATGGCTTTTAAGAGGCTGCTGAAATTAGCTCAATATGGAATACAGTTTCAGATAATATAAATCATTGTGCCTCTCCGCTCAGTTCCCCAGCCTTTAGAATACTGCCACTCTTATGGCGACTTTATTATCCAAACAGACAAGGCTGAGTAAAGTTATGCAAGGCATAGAATAACATTGAAACACATGCCTATTGGTGCTTTTGTGTGTGTTTTTGAGGTAGAAAGTCGAATGAATGACTATGAAAATGTCTCATTCAGACCAAGTGAAAAGAAATGAGTAGGCTAAAGAGAGAGAGAGACAGAGAGACAGAGAGAGACAGAGAGAGAGAGAGAGAGAGAGAGAGACAGAGAGAGAGAGAGAGAGAGAGAGAGAGAGAGAGAGAGAGAGAGAGAGAGAGAGAGAGAGAGAGAGAGAGAGAAGCTAAGTTAACAAAGAAACATATTTACAAACGGGATGTACTCAGGCATTGGATATTATTTTCTTATTCATTACCAATTGACTATCACACTTTTCAATTGAACACTATTACAACCAAGTGTTTTTTTAAAATGTTATGCCCATGTTGAGGCCATACTCCAACAACGGAAAAGACAGTCATTGTTAATCTCAATGGGTCCATCATTTTTATAATGTAGAACATTGTATTCAACGTCAATAATGGACAATAGGCTTGTTTCATATAGGAGGTCAGGAGAATTGTCATGGACATTTGATATGGAACTTTGAATATTCTTAGAAAAGAAAGAAAGTCATCCAATGATGTACTTTATGTTACCTCATTGTTAGTTCATCTTTACGGACTAAACACTCGTCAGGCCAATCTGCCCACAACATAGGGAGGCATGAAAGAGAGCAATGAACCACTTTATTAGCTCGTTATGCTACACGGTCTCTTGGTCTCTCGTTATTAGGATAAACTGGTCCATTCTTCCTTTTCATCGTGACTGGGCTGACCATGGCCCCTCTGGGTAGTAGCGGTAGAGGAAGTGCAGACAGACAACAAGCCTTATCAGTAAATGAGTGACGTCTAACCCCAAACAGTCCCCCACAGCACGTGGGAGTGACCAGAATAAACACACAGACCCTCCTCTCAGCACAGACGGTCCTATTGACCCCAGAGATAACCCTTCCCACCAGTGTTGTGTGGCGCGTTCCCCAGTCCTCTGGAAGTTAAAGCAGGCTGTTGCTGTTGTATTAAGAGGAAGGGTTTCATCATTGTTTACTTGCAAATTCTCTGTCTCAAGGCCAATTCTCAATGAATGAATGAATGAATGGATGGATAAATTAACAGAACGATGGACTGATGGACGAACCAACGAATCAATGGATGGATTAATTAATCTACGGAGGGGCAGTATGTTGGATAGATGAATGGATGACTACTTGGACAGAGCCCCTCTGTGTCTTCACTCCAATGTGAGAAAGCAGGACGGAGACAGCTTAAGGGAAATGCAATCAAAGGGAAAACGAAGAGTGTAGTTATCTCAGCACCACTTTTATCTCCCTTTCTCTCTCCCTCTAACACACGCGTTCATACATGCACTCCCTCTCTATCGCTGTCTCTCTCGTTCGCTGTCTCTCTCGTTCGCTGTCTCTCTCTCGTTCGCCGGACAGATAAGGAAGGAAGAGAGAGAGTACTTACAGTACTTACACACAGACAGGCCTCAGCATAGATCAGGAGAAATCCCTTGCTTCAATTAGGTATTCTCTTCTCTTCTCTTCTTATCTCTCTCCTTCCCTTGTTTCCCCGACGCCTGATTAGAAATGTATTCGTGGAGCGCTCTGGCAAAAGAGAGGGAAGAAAGCAAAGGAAAGCGAGAGAAGGATGAAGATAATCCACAGGCTTGGGAGGCGCATCATCGAGTCAAACCAGGCCAGAAGAATTCCCTTTCAGACTTAGGCTCAGTGGTGCCTGAATATGGCAGAGAGAAATCTAAGGCGTTTGGTTGTCCTTATCCTACATTTTACACCCAATATGTGCAGTGTCCAAGACTGCTGTGTGATGGTTACTATCATACCAAAAGACGGAGAATACCTGCATACCCTTTAATCTGAGATTTTAAACGTATCAATGGTTCATGACATTTTTGTCGTACACACACAGTCTGTCCTATTGTTGGCTAAGGTGTCAGGGTGCTGGTCAGGGTGAGGGTTTGGGTGGAAGGATGTCTGGTAAGAGTGAGGGTATGGGTGGAAGGATGTCTGGTAAGAGTAAGGGTTTGGGTGGAAGGATGTCTGGTAAGAGTGAGGGTATGGGTGGAAGGGTATCTGGTCAGGGAGACTTGATTCATTCTGGAGCTGAGACAGAGATGGAAGTTTGTTGCCTTGACAGTGACCCCCAGCAGAGACACTGTGTGTGTGTGTGTGTTTTCCTACATTATCAGGAACCCAAAGTCCTAACATTTCACCTTAATGTCCCGTAAAGGCAGGAAAACAAGTTTACTTTTTGTCAGGTCTTTTTTCAGATACTGAATTTGTTCAAATCCTATTTTACGCATAAGGGTTAGATTTAGGGTTAGGTCTAGGGCTAGGGCTAGGGCTAGGGTTAGGGTTAGGGCTAGGGTTAGGGTTAGGGCTATGGTTAAGGTTAGATTCAGGGTTAGGTTTAAGTTAAGGGTTAAGGTTAGACTTAGTATTAGGGTTAGGTTTAGGGTTATGGGTTAGGAAAAATAGGATTTTTAATGGTCAAAAATGTTTACAGTCCAAAAGAAAGTGTGTGTGTGTCCCTCCCAGGAGGAACAGTGTCTCACTAAGCCTTGAGGAGCAGGAGGAACAGTGTCTCACTAAGCCTTGAGGAGCAGGAGGAACAGTGTCTCACTAAGCCTTGAGGAGCAGGAGGAACAGTGTCTCACTAAGCCTTGAGGAGCAGGAGGAACAGTGTCTCATTAGGCCTTGAGGAGCAGGAGGAACAGTGTCTCACTAAGCCTTGAGGAGCAGGAGGAACAGTGTCTCATTAGGCCTTGAGGAGCAGGAGGAACAGTGTCTCACTAGGCCTTGAGGAGCAGAAGGAACAGTGTCTCATTAGGCCTTGAGGAGCAGGAGGAACAGTGTCTCATTAGTTCTTGAGGAGCAGGAGGAACAGTGTCTCATTAGTTCTTGAGGAGCAGGAGGAACAGTGTCTCACTAGGCCTTGAGGAGCAGGAGGAACAGTGTCTCACTAAGCCTTGAGGAGCAGGAGGAACAGTGTCTCACTAAGCCTTGAGGAGCAGGAGGAACAGTGTCTCATTAGGCCTTGAGGAGCAGGAGGAACAGTGTCTCACTAAGCCTTGAGGAGCAGGAGGAACAGTGTCTCACTAAGCCTTGAGGAGCAGGAGGAACCGTGTCTCATTAGGCCTTGAGGAGCAGGAGGAACAGTGTCTCATTAGGCCTTGAGGAGCAGGAGGAGGGCAGCCAGACAGGGTCACACTGGGGGACAGGAATCAGTCAGGGACATCTACCACATACAGTATATACAGGTTGTATTCGGCAATACAATTCTATTTGATTTTGATAAAAACATGCACACTCAGACACATATACTGCATAACACACACATAGCCTAACACAAAAGTATTCAATAATACACAATAGACATACTCTATATAACGCAAACCCACTCCATGCACACACACAAACAGAAATGAATGCAAACACACACACACACAGTCACATTCAGTCACACACAAAGGCTCACAAAGACACACACAGTAAGATACATGCAAACACACACACACACACACACACACACACACACACACACATTCTTGTTTTTGTCACTTTTGGACACCACAAGTTTTTTGCCCACTTGTGAGGCCCTATATGTATTCCTATTTCCAGATGTCGTATACCTCCAAAAAAAATTGAGCAAGATCAAAAATAATTTTTAAACACAATCATTTCTGAAAATTACCAATATAAAGACATTTTGTTCCAGACCTGTTTTATCATCACTTGTTGGTACCAGTTTCAGGTTTTCATCAGTCGT
>CM042388.1:44011340-44063840 GCA_023634145.1 Thymallus thymallus
TGGAGGGTGCCCTCTGGCAGACGGTAGTATTGACGGTGGACTCTGACGTCATGTCCGAGGAAATCTGCTAACTGGTCTAGCTCTGTATCCTTCAGATTTAGTACTTTGGACAGGGTTGCCACATGCTTTCTGAGTTTTGTAGATGTAAGAGACATTGGGTTTTTGATGTTACAATCTTTAACAAACTGCCGCAGGCAATCAGAACCCCTGTAATTAAACATTGAACCAGGTACTGCAAACAGGTAGGTGTTCTCTTTGAGAACCCCGCACTCCTCTCTCTTCTCAACTAGAAGCTCTATAGATTCCTTCATAGCTGGGGTAAGTAGAAGTGGAACTTTCCTTCCTCGCTTCCCTCGGATTTCAATTCGATTGAAATGTCTGCAGAGCTTCTGTTCGAGTGTAGATAGGGCCAGGTTGACATCTTGATGTGGGTCTGAAGTGTCTCTTAAGACAAAGGCAGATAATGGCATTCTTGACACTTCACCTTCTCTCCGACGGTTGAATAATATGATTTGTGCCAGTGTCACCTTTGTCAGGTCTCTCCATGTCAAGGATGACAATTGTTTTTTCATGCTATTAATAAGTTGTTCCTGCTTTTCGTCTAAATAGCAATGCAGAGTTTTGACATCTTCAGTGAATGGCAAGATGTGAGGAGAGTTCCATTTTGCTTGCTCAAGTTGTGACAACGCTCGGCTTGTGATATCATCAGTCCATCTTTGTTTATATAACTCAGAGAATTCATGGGCCTCTACTGCAGTTTCTTTCTGTCCTTTCATCTGCGCTTCAGATTTAAGCCACAACGACATACTGTGCAAGCTGTGGCCGAGTTTGCGGGCCAGAGATGGACAACCATATTGGCCTGCTTCACGGTTGAATCCAGCTGTGTGTTTAACTGCAGTGACTGCATGAATGTAGTTTGTGGGTTTGAAGAGCTCTTCAGTAGTCTTTAGGGGTGTGACATCTTTCAGCTTAAGAGCCAGTCTGCCAAGCTCTCTCAACGCTTGCCGGATATATTCATGGTGGTTGACCTGATGTCCTTTAGACTCAAACAGTCTTTGTCCATATGCCAAGATGCAACCGTCTTTCCTTATAGCATCTGATATTGGGTCATGGTTCATTTTGTTAAGTAGCTTCCAATACCCGTCCGAAAACCCAGAAGGAGGTTGAGTATATGCACATAGAGTTTGAACTCTACTTTTCCCGGGTTTGGAGTTCATGTTTTCTGGCTTGAATTTGCACACACAAACATGACGCCAGAGTATTCTCCGCAAGAATAAACCCTGGCAGTACAAACAATGCATGAAATCCTGTCCTTTCTTTTCTACTTGAGGTTGCTTGCATGGCACAAGCTTTCCTTTGCCACTTTCCAACACTTCCACATTGTGTGCAAAGTTACCTCTTTTCCGGAGAGAGTCCAATAGTATTCGCCTTTCCTTCGAGTTCTTTGGTAAAAGACGCAATTTTGCAACAGGGCTCTCTTCACTGTGTTTTCTCTCCAGATGTCTCGCCATTTTCTGAGTACCTAACTTGCAGTATATGCAGTATTGCATTTTGTTGTATCGTCTCAACCCATTTGCCTTCTTAGAGACTGGGCAAACAGAAACACTTCCTCGTTGAGACACTGTTGTACTCTCTTCTAAGTTTTGATACCCTGTGTCATCTTCTCCCTGAAGATGAGTTGTGGTGTCCAGTTGATTTTGTGGAGAACTTTGGCTGTGAATCCTTTTCTGAGGTAGGTAGCTATTCCTCTCACAGAGAGATCTTTTTTTTTTACTGCTCTTCTGTAGAGGTACTTCTAAGCTCATGCAACTATCTGAGCTTTCCCCACTAGATTTTGGAATATATTCCTCTTCACTATCTGGACTCGAATTCTCATCTTGATCTGATCCTACAGGCATCATCACATTGACCTATAAAAGTAAATTCAATTCAGAGAAGTGTTCAGATACTCAATGCCATCTCAAGTCCAACAAAAACACACCAACATTATGTTCATACAAAAAACTATGTAAAACAAGCAAACATAACTGGACAACCAATTAAGAAATCAAATCTACCGTAATATATCCTTGTCCAAATGAAAGTGGGCTTACCGGGAGACTGTTGGTTCTCCGCAGCCTTTGACCCACTGTATAATGTGGAAGATTCCCAGGATTGTCACTGGTACTTGTAACTTGCTCATCTCCACTTGAATCGTAAAGCTCATCCGAGTCTACAGGAATCCGTTGCATTATCTTTTTCCAACAAACATCATGTTCCTAAGGAAGCCAATTATAATGTTAAGTGGCTGATTATTTGAAATAATGTTGCATTTAGGATAATATAATTTAACAAACTTTGCACAATTAGAAAAGACTAAAAGTAAAACAAAATGTGCCACATATTTATTTGTTTGGCTGAGTGGTTGCCTGTTAAGCAGCTCCCGTTGTTCTGCATAAATTGTTGTTTTAGTTCGTTTTCTTTCGTCTCTTTTCTTTAGTTTTATTTTTTATTTTGCTACAGTTGAACTATAATAGTTCAGGATAGTTCAGGATTATGGATTTTATCGCAACTGAACGTCGACAGGAGTCGTCAACTGTTATTGTTTACAACAGAGCCCAGCTCCTGGATTTAGCCCACGCAGCGCTGCTGCTCCCCAGGGAAAAGTTTGATATTCCGGACGAATTGAAAAGACGACGCCGTGGACGCAGGGCGGGATTGAAATGTAAGGCAAAGCGGAGGAGGTTCAAGTACAAGCCGGCTATACCATCTATTATTATGGGCAATGTGAGGTGTCTACATAACAAGATGGATGAGTTGGAGGGACTTGTTCGTGGACAAAGGATTTATCGGGAAGCGAGCCTAATGCTTTTTACTGAGACTTGGCTGAACGATAACATCCCCATGCAGAACGTCACTATCGACGGTTTCCAGACAATCAGAGCGGACAGGGATCGCGTCTCTTCCGGTAAGAGTAAGGGTGGTGGGCTGGCTTTATTAGTTAACAGATGGTGTCATCCGAAACATATTACTCTTAAGGAAGAGTTTTGTAGCCCGGACATTGAGCTGTTAGTCGTTAGCCTGAGACCCTACTATTTACTGAGGGAATTCACGGCGGCCATTGCTGTTATTGTTTACATCCCGCCCTCTGCTGACGCAAACGCAGCGTGTGACGTCATCCACTCTGTTATCGCGAGGTTACAGACAGCGCATCCCAGTGCTTTCTTTGCCATTTCGGGGGATTTTAACCATGCATCTCTCTCTTCAACGCTGCCCACATTCAAACAGTTCGTGAAGTGCCCAACCAGGAATAATAAAACTCTGGACTTGTTATATGGTAATGTGAAGGACGCATACAACTCCACTGCACTCCCTCCCCTCGGTAGATCGGATCACAACCTTGTACACCTCACCCCACTCTACAGGCCTTTGGTCCAACAGCAGCCTGCAACCACCAGGACTATTAGGAGATGGTCCCCGGAGGCGAATGAGGCCCTACAGGACTGTTTTGAAACAACAGACTGGGATGTGCTCTGTGAGGCTCATGGGGAGGACATCGATGGACTGCATAACAGACTATATTAATTTTTGTGTAGACAACACTGTACCCACCAGGAAGGTACGCTGTTTCCCAAACAATAAACCCTGGGTCACCAGCGACCTGAAGGCCCTGCTGAATGAGAAGAAGAGGGCCTTCAAGGAGAGGGACAAGGACAAGGACAAATTGAAATGCGTCCAGAGGGAGCTGAAGTTGCGGATTGCTGAGGGGAAGAGAGTGTATAAGGAGAAGATGGAGGACAAGCTGAGGCAGAGCCAGGTGAGAGAGGTGTGGAAGGGTATGAGAAATATCACTGGCTTCAAAAAGTCAAACAGTGGGCAGACGGAGGGGACCCAGGACAGAGCCAATGAGCTGAACCAATTTTTTAACAGGTTTGATACTGGCCATGTCCACCTCCCCAGCTCACACACCCTCACGGATGTCCCACCCCCACTTTGCTCACAGCACCTCTGCTGAGACAATCAGTGACCCCACCTCCGCCCCTGCTCCCCCTGGACTGATCCTCAACACCCCCCTTCCCCCCACCTCCCCACCTGGGCTGGCTTTCACCACCAACCAAGTGAAGAGAGAGCTGGAGAGACTACACCAGTGGAAAGCGGCGGGCCCTGATGGCATCAGCCCAAGGGTGCTGAGGGTCTGTGCTGACCAACTGTGTGGAATACTCCAGCGTCTTTTCAACCTTAGCCTGAGCCTAGAAAGGGTCCCTGTGCTGTGGAAAACATCCTGCCTCGTCCCAGTGCCCAAGAAGGCACACCCCACTGTCCTGAATGACTTCAGACCTGTAGCGCTAACATCCCACATCATGAAGACCCTGGAAAGGTTAGTCCTCGCTCACCTCAGACCCCTGGTGTGTACATCAATGGACCCTCTGCAGTTTGCATACCAGCGCAACATCGGGGTGGATGATGCAATCATCTACCTTCTGCAGAGGGCCTACTCTCACCTGGACAACGCAGGTTGCACTGTGAGGGTTATGTTTTTTGACTTCTCCAGTGCCTTCAATACCATTCAGCCCCTGCTACTGGGTGAGAAGATGAGGAGGATGAAAGTGGAAGCACCCTTAGTCTCCTGGGTCACGGACTACCTGACCGGTAGGCCACAATTTGTGCGACTACAGAGCTGTGTGTCAGAACGGGCAGTTAGCAACACAGGGGCCCCCCAGGGTACGGTCCTGTCCCCCTTCCTGTTCACCCTCTACACCTCAGACTTCAGATATAACTCTGAAACATACCACCTACAGAAGTTCTCGGATGACTCTGCTATTGTAGGGTGCATCAGAGGTGGGCAGGAGGAGGAGTACAGGAGCACAATCAGTGACTTTGTGTTGTGGTGTGTGCAGAACCACCTTCAGCTCAACATCAGCAAAACAAAGGAGATGGTGGTGGACTTCAGGAGAACCAAGGCACAACTGACTGCAGTCCCTATACAGGGGATGGATGTGGAAATGGTTGGGTCATACAAGTTCCTGGGAGTCCATATGGACAACAGGCTGGAATGGGCCAGTAACACCGGGGCCCTGTACAAAAAGGGCCAGAGCCGACTCTACTTTCTGAGGAGGCTCAGGTCCTTCAACGTGTGCAGTAAACTACTGCATACCTTCTACCAGTCTGTGGTGGCCAGTGCCATCTTTTTTGCAGTGGTGTGCTGGGGAGCAAACATCAAAGCCGGTGATGCTTCTCGGGTAAATAAGCTGATCAGGAAGGCTAGCTCTGTCCTGGGGATGAGCCTTGACACTCTAGAGGTGGCGGCGGAGAGACGGATCCTGGCCAAACTGCTGGCCATCATGGACAACGTCACCCACCCTCTGCACGCTATGGTTATGACGCAGAGGAGCACTTTCAGTCATAGACTGATACCACCACGGTGTGCCAGAGAGCGCTACAGGAGGTCCTTCCTGCCGGCGGCTATTAGACTATATAATGCCTCACCGGGGTGCCGTGCCGTCGGCAACATAGATCTGGAACTGTTGGGGTGCTAGGACCTAGTTTAACAATTATGCATCCATCCGTGAGTAACTCTGGTCCGTAATCACTCATTCACTCAGGACCTATTTATTCATACAGGTCTGTATATACATACTCATGTACAGTTGTTATATTATATCACATGCAATATTGTAAGTAATTATTGGACTTAACTTACGTAGGCATTCACTCAGGAATGCATATTAGTATCCTGTCAGTTGCACCTTTTCTCATTGCTTTTAGTATATCTAATGTGCAATACGTGCAGTTGTCTGTAATTAAACCCTGCGCACTAAGGACTGTATTTTAAGGGAATTACTATTATTACCCCAAATGATATCATACACACATTTAGCTATTAAAGTATCTCTTCCTGTCATTTACCTGTACAGTTTGTGTAAACATGCAAGTATTCACTTATCTGTAAATATAACTGTATACCTAACTGTACAGCTAATTTAACCATGCAAAATTTTCACTTACCTGTTCATTTACCCAGTCTGTCTATTAAGTAAACTATTATTACCCTCGCTCATATCATACGCATTTTTAGCTACTGAAGTATTTCTCTGCCATCGACCTGTATAGTATAGTTAACCATCCAACATCCACCAATGTATAGTGTACATATTCAGCCAACCACTCATACTATGCAATGTCTTTTTATAGCTTTTTTTGGCACTCCAGATATCTTGTATTTCTATACCTTTTCATACTGCCGCTCTATGTATCATGTACCGTGTATCTGTCTTTTGTGTACTTTCGTTGTGGCATTTTGCACCTGCCCTGTGTTTTGTTGTAGCTGCTTGACAATGAAATTTCCCCCCCGGGGGATCAATAAAGTACCTATCTATCTATCTATAGAGGTTCATGTAAAAGTGAGTCAGTGAAAGAAAGCTTTACCAGGATGCTTTTGGTCCTCCTCAGCACAACCAGATGTGCTTGTGCTTTCATACTGTCGGAGTCCTCAGATTGATCAGTGTCAGAGTAGGTGACAAGAGCCTGTATGAAACATTAAATACAGCAAAAGAAAAGGTTTGTGATAAAAACATTTGAGTTGAAATTGAATAAACAACTTTTTCCAGATTTGAAATGATGATAGTCTACAAGGAATGTGTGTTAACTACACCATATGTTAGTGAGGAGACTTCGGTCCACACAAATGACCAACCTGGAATAGGTGCCGGACCCCGCAAATAACTTACTGGGAATGTGTGTTTCTAGATCTTGCAATAAAATGAATTTCTGAATAAAAGACCAGTTAAGAACAATTACCTGTGTGCTTGGAGATGGAACTCCAATGAGAACACCTGGCGTGCAGTTTGAAGACTGTCCTAGACCAACTATTTCCACTGCTGTGGCAGGATGTGGTTTGTCTATAGCCTACAATATGGATCAACATGAACATTCAGTGGTTTAATTGATGACTGTATGCAATCATTGGGAGAAACGTCTATGATCACAAACAAGGCATTAGGCTGGCATCATGAATTAGAATATAGCATTTCCTTAGAGAACTGTGAATATCAACAACTAGCTCTTTAAAAAAATACATCAACAGAAGCTGTGCATGATAAACACATGCGAGTTGAATAACTATAATAACGGGCTACTTTATAGTTCAGATTTGAAGCCCACATGATAGACTATGTTTATTTGATTTCATTGTTACTAAAAACCCGTACGGGGACCCCATAAAGCACTGACAAGGAATGTGTGTTAACTAAACTTAATGTCCATGTTAGTGAGGAGACTTCTGTCCACACAAATGACCAACCTGGAATGGGTGCTAGGACCCACAAATAACTTACTGGGAATGTGTGTTTCTAGATCTGGCAATAAAATGAATTTCTGAATAAAAGACCAGTTAAGAACAATTACCTGTGTGCTTGGAGATGGAACTCCAATGAGAACACCTGGCGTGCAGTTTGAAGACTGTCCTAGACCAACTATTTCCACTGCTGTGGCAGGATGTGGTTTGTCTATAGTCTACAATATGGATCAACATGAACATTCAATGGTCTTATGGATAACTGTAGGCAGTCATTGTAAGACATTTCTATGATCATAAACAAGGCATTTAAATTGGAATATAGCATTTCCTTGGACAACTCTGAATATCACCAAGTAGCTCTTTAAAATACATCATCAAAAGTGGCCATGATAAACACATGCGAGTTGAATAACTATAATAACAAGCTACTTTATAGTTCAGATTTGAAACCCACATGATAGTCCATGTTCATTTTATTTAATTGTTACTCAACCCTATACGGGGACCCCATAAAGCACTGACAAGGAATGTGTGTTAACTACACCATATGTTAGTGAGGAGACTTCGGTCCACACAAATGACCAACCTGGAATAGGTGCCGGACCCCGCAAATAACTTACTGGGAATGTGTGTTTCTAGATCTTGCAATAAAATGAATTTCTGAATAAAAGACCAGTTAAGAACAATTACCTGTGTGCTTGGAGATGGAACTCCAATGAGAACACCTGGTGTGCAGTTTGAAGACTGTCCTAGACCAACTATTTCCACTGCTGTGGCAGGATGTGGTTTGTCTATAGCCTACAATATGGATCAACATGAACATTCAGTGGTTTAATTGATGACTGTATGCAATCATTGGGAGAAACGTCTATGATCACAAACAAGGCATTAGGCTGGCATCATGAATTAGAATATAGCATTTCCTTAGAGAACTGTGAATATCAACAACTAGCTCTTTAAAAAAATACATCAACAGAAGCTGTGCATGATAAACACATGCGAGTTGAATAACTATAATAACGGGCTACTTTATAGTTCAGATTTGAAGCCCACATGATAGACTATGTTTATTTGATTTCATTGTTACTAAAAACCCGTACGGGGACCCCATAAAGCACTGACAAGGAATGTGTGTTAACTAAACTTAATGTCCATGTTAGTGAGGAGACTTCTGTCCACACAAATGACCAACCTGGAATGGGTGCTAGGACCCACAAATAACTTACTGGGAATGTGTGTTTCTAGATCTGGCAATAAAATGAATTTCTGAATAAAAGACCAGTTAAGAACAATTACCTGTGTGCTTGGAGATGGAACTCCAATGAGAACACCTGGCGTGCAGTTTGAAGACTGTCCTAGACCAACTATTTCCACTGCTGTGGCAGGATGTGGTTTGTCTATAGTCTACAATATGGATCAACATGAACATTCAATGGTCTTATGGATAACTGTAGGCAGTCATTGTAAGACATTTCTATGATCATAAACAAGGCATTTAAATTGGAATATAGCATTTCCTTGGACAACTCTGAATATCACCAAGTAGCTCTTTAAAATACATCATCAAAAGTGGCCATGATAAACACATGCGAGTTGAATAACTATAATAACAAGCTACTTTATAGTTCAGATTTGAAACCCACATGATAGTCCATGTTCATTTTATTTAATTGTTACTCAACCCTATACGGGGACCCCATAAAGCACTGACAAGGAATGTGTGTTAACTACACCATATGTTAGTGAGGAGACTTCGGTCCACACAAATGACCAACCTGGAATAGGTGCCGGACCCCGCAAATAACTTACTGGGAATGTGTGTTTCTAGATCTTGCAATAAAATGAATTTCTGAATAAAAGACCAGTTAAGAACAATTACCTGTGTGCTTGGAGATGGAACTCCAATGAGAACACCTGGCGTGCAGTTTGAAGACTGTCCTAGACCAACTATTTCCACTGCTGTGGCAGGATGTGGTTTGTCTATAGCCTACAATATGGATCAACATGAACATTCAGTGGTTTAATTGATGACTGTATGCAATCATTGGGAGAAACGTCTATGATCACAAACAAGGCATTAGGCTGGCATCATGAATTAGAATATAGCATTTCCTTAGAGAACTGTGAATATCAACAACTAGCTCTTTAAAAAAATACATCAACAGAAGCTGTGCATGATAAACACATGCGAGTTGAATAACTATAATAACGGGCTACTTTATAGTTCAGATTTGAAGCCCACATGATAGACTATGTTTATTTGATTTCATTGTTACTAAAAACCCGTACGGGGACCCCATAAAGCACTGACAAGGAATGTGTGTTAACTAAACTTAATGTCCATGTTAGTGAGGAGACTTCTGTCCACACAAATGACCAACCTGGAATGGGTGCTAGGACCCACAAATAACTTACTGGGAATGTGTGTTTCTAGATCTGGCAATAAAATGAATTTCTGAATAAAAGACCAGTTAAGAACAATTACCTGTGTGCTTGGAGATGGAACTCCAATGAGAACACCTGGCGTGCAGTTTGAAGACTGTCCTAGACCAACTATTTCCACTGCTGTGGCAGGATGTGGTTTGTCTATAGTCTACAATATGGATCAACATGAACATTCAATGGTCTTATGGATAACTGTAGGCAGTCATTGTAAGACATTTCTATGATCATAAACAAGGCATTTAAATTGGAATATAGCATTTCCTTGGACAACTCTGAATATCACCAAGTAGCTCTTTAAAATACATCATCAAAAGTGGGCATGATAAACACATGCGAGTTGAATAACTATAATAACAAGCTACTTTATAGTTCAGATTTGAAACCCACATGATAGTCCATGTTCATTTTATTTAATTGTTACTCAACCCTATACGGGGACCCCATAAAGCACTGACAAGGAATGTGTGTTAACTACACCATATGTTAGTGAGGAGACTTCGGTCCACACAAATGACCAACCTGGAATAGGTGCCGGACCCCGCAAATAACTTACTGGGAATGTGTGTTTCTAGATCTTGCAATAAAATGAATTTCTGAATAAAAGACCAGTTAAGAACAATTACCTGTGTGCTTGGAGATGGAACTCCAATGAGAACACCTGGTGTGCAGTTTGAAGACTGTCCTAGACCAACTATTTCCACTGCTGTGGCAGGATGTGGTTTGTCTATAGCCTACAATATGGATCAACATGAACATTCAGTGGTTTAATTGATGACTGTATGCAATCATTGGGAGAAACGTCTATGATCACAAACAAGGCATTAGGCTGGAATCATGAAACACATGCAAGTTGAATAAAACAGGCTACTTTCTACTTCAGATTTGAAACCCACATGATAGTCCATGTTTATTTGATTTCATTGTTACTCAACCCCATACGGGGACCCCATAAAGCACTGACAAGGAATGTGTGTTAACTACACTGTTAGTGAGGAGACTTCTGTCCCCACAAATGACCAACCTGGAATGGGTGCTAGGACCCACAAATAACTCACTGGGAATGTGTGTTTCTAGATCTTCAGAGCACCTAGCATGCAGTTTGAAGACTGTCCCAGACCAATTATCTCTACTGATAACTGTTATTGTGAGAAACGTCTATGATCATAAACAAGGAATTCTAGCACATCCTTAGAGACATCTCAATATCACTTATTAGTTCTTAAAGGCTTCTATAACTTTGCAGTCGCAATATGGCGACTATGTACAGCAGTAGGACATTGAGGACGTGACTGATAGTCCATGCTTATAGTCCATGCAATAGTTTCTTAGATCTGATAACAATAGACCTACTCACCAATTCACGCCATGGCCAGTTTGAGTCACCATAGTTGTATGTGATTTCTGAACCTGCTTCTATGTCGTCAATGGCAAACAAGCACAAATGAGGTTTTTCTTGGACCAGGATTCTTTTAATTTTACAATTTGGTGATCTGTGGTGATCGTTAACTAATCTTCCAAGTGACCCATCTTCTTTAGATGCATCAACACTAAATGTGGTACAGAAGAAAACAATTACAATTAGTTAGGGATTTTGGAAAACTGCTTTTTGATCCAGACAGCACACTGACTGGAGATGGATCCAGTTAGGTAGCCTTATTCCACCTTAGGCTAAGCACTTGTCTGTAACTAAAGATCTGCCGGGAAAGCACATTAATTCATAGACCTGGAAATCGTTTGACTGCTCTCTTCTGATTCAGGGCAGCAAAACAAAATATTTTTTTCCTAAATCCCGAACAATCCATTTAAACATTGTTATTTCCACTAAAAGATACCTACATGTGACAGGATGGACACATTAAACATTCTTAAACTGCTCAACAGTCGTCAATCTTGAATTTTGCCATCATTTTTTAGCTTTATAGTTAAATATTTCTAGATTTTTCTTAATACTTACCACCAATGTCTGTCCGATATGAAGTCGAACAAAAAAGTGTTCTCTGAGTCAGAGTATCTCTTCTGTCTCAAAGTGCTCTCTTCTTTAGTGATGAGCTCACCTCGATACTCCAAGACAAAAGCACCTCTATCAACGTGCTCTATGGCAAACACCCCTCTTCCTATATCGATAAACACAATGTATAGTGACAGTATGATAAATAGTTAATAACCAATAAACATGGAACTGTCTACAATTGCAGAAGTCAATGGGATTCATAGGCGCTACCAGAGTGCTCATATAGTCATCGGGGTAATCTAGAAAATACGCCATTGAAAAAATTCATCATTGTGATTGAGCAGAACAAACAATAGATCTCAGACTATACATTCTGACCACAGAGCAATATAACAATAATTCATAAATCAATTCACTGTCAACACACAACAATCCAGCAAACAGCTATATGCATAAAACAGAAACATTCTTAATTGGGAACAACGCAATTAACAGTTTGACCAGATGTACATAAAAGTAGACAACTACAGGAACATTTTAAGAATTCAAAATGTAAAATAAAACAAATATAACCAACCTTTGTAGGTATTAATAAACTTTTCCTGAAAGCATGGTTTGTCCCTGGAGGATAGGATGTAGGACCTGGCATCGTCCAGTGGACTTAGCCTGGCTCTCCTTCTTGACATGAGTGCTGAAGTTCAGTAGCTGGTCAATTAACAATTTCTGGAAAGAAGTATAAAATGATTGAAAGTTTGTTTATTTGCCAGGTTTACCCAGAATACAAATCGTTTTTCTGTGTCACGGTAAATAAATAATTGTGACTAATCGTTTCCGTTATCATTAGAGTTATTGTTTTAGTTGTGGTGTTGATTATGGTTGAATTAGTTGAGTAGTTGAATTAAATGTCTGTAAAAATCAATGATTATTTTGATGTTCAGGTGAACTTCTGCACGAATATATGAATTATTATATATACAGTGGGGAGAACAAGTATTTGATACACTGCCAATGTTGCAGGTTTTCCTACTTACAAAGCATGTAGAGGTCTGTAATTTTTATCATAGGTACTCTTCAACTGTGAGAGACGGAATCTAAAACAAAAATCCAGAAAATCACATTGTATGATTTTTAAATAATTAATTTGCATTTTATTGCATGACATAAGTATTTGATCACCTACCAACCAGTAAGAATTCCGGCTCTCACAGACCTGTTAGTTTTTCTTTAAGAAGCCCTCATGTTCTCCACTCATTACCTGTATTAACTGCACCTGTTTGAACTCGTTACCTGTATAAAAGACACCTGTCCACACACTCAATCAAACAGACTCCAACCTCTCCACAATGGCCAAGACCAGAGAGCTGTGTAAGGACATCAGGGATAAAATTGTAGACCTGCACAAGGCTGGGATGGGAGACAGGACAATAGGCAAGCAGCTTGGTGAGAAGGCAACAACTGTTGGCGCAATTATTAGAAAATGGAAGAAGTTCAAGATGACGGTCAATCTCCCTCGGTCTGGGGCACCATGCAAGATCTCACCTCATGGGGCATCAATGATCATGAGGAAGGTGAGGGATCAGCCCAGAACTACACGGCAGGACCTGGTCAATGACCTGAAGAGAGCTGGGACCACAGTCTCAACGAAAACCATTAGTAACACACTACGCCGTCATGGATTAAAATGCTCAAGCCAGCGCATGTCCAGGCCTGTGTGAAGTTTGCCAATGACCATCTGGATGATCCAGAGGAGGAATGGGAGAAGGTCATGTGGTCTGATGAGACAAAAATAGAGCTTTTTGGTCTAAACTCCACTCGCTGTGTTTGGAGGAAGAAGAAGGATGAGTACAACCACAAGAACACCATCCCAACTGTGAAGCATGGAGGTGGAAACATCATTCTTTGGGGATGCTTTTCTGCAAAGGGGACAGGACGACTGCACTGTATTGAGGGGAGGATGGATGGGGCCATGTATCGCGAGATCTTGGCCAACAACCTCCTTCCCTCAGTAAGAGCATTGAAGATGGGTCGTGGCTGGGTCTTCCAGCATGACAACGACCCGAAACACACAGCCAGGGCAACTAAGGAGTGGCTCCGTAAGAAGCATCTCAAGGTCCTGGAGTGGCCTAGCCAGTCTCCAGACCTGAACCCAATAGAAAATCTTTGGAGGGAGCTGAAAGTCCGTATTGCCCAGCGACAGCCCCGAAACCTGAAGGATCTGTATGGAGGAGTGGGCCAAAATCCCTGATGCAGTGTGTGCAAACCTGGTCAAGAACTACAGGAAACCTATGATCTCTGTAATTGCAAACAAAGGTTTCTGTACCAAATATTAAGTTCTGCTTTTCTGATGTATCAAATACTTATGTCATGCAATAAAATGCAAATTAATTACTTAAAAATCATACAATGTGATTTTCTGGATTTTTGTTTTAGATTCCATCACTGATAAAAATTACAGACTTCTACATGCTTTGTAAGTGGGAAAACCTGCAAAATCGGCAGTGTATCAAATACTTGTTCTCCCCACTGTAGCTATAATCATATCCTATGTACAAAATGGCATGTAAAGGTAGCTAGTCTAGTTCAGAACGACTGAGCTAGAATAGCTAGCTAAAAAGCCATATTTACCTTCAGATGAAGCAGTGGCACCCTCACGTCCTTACTTATCTCCTGCTAGTGCTTCTACTTCTACAGGAGATACCTTGTCTTCCTTTTTCTTTTTGAAATATTATCGTATATCCACAACCACCAGAATCAGATGCCAACGTGCAGTTGTCTGTAATTAAACCCTGCGCACTAAGGACTGTATTTTAAGGGAATTACTATTATTACCCCAAATGATATCATACACACATTTAGCTATTAAAGTATCTCTTCCTGTCATTTACCTGTACAGTTAATGTAACCATGCAAGTATTCACTTATCTGTAAATATAACTGTATACCTAACTGTACAGCTAATTTAACCATGCAAATTTTTCACTTACCTGTTCATTTACCCAGTCTGTCTATTAAGTAAACTATTATTACCCTCGCTCATATCATACGCATTTTTAGCTACTGAAGTATTTCTCTGCCATCGACCTGTATAGTATAGTTAACCATACAACATCCACCAATGTATAGTGTACATATTCAGCCAACCACCCATACTATGCAATGTCTTTTTATAGCTTTTCTGCACTCCAGATATCTTGTATTTCTATACTTTTTCATACTGCCGCTCTATGTATCATGTACCGTGTATCTGTCTTTTGTGTACTTTCGTTGTGGCATTTTGCACCTGCCCTTCTATCTATCTATCTATCTATCTATCAATAAGTCCTGTAACCGCTGAGTGCTCGCTCTCTCAGCGGCTCACACAAGATGCGCACAAATAGTGTGAAGTAGATCTGCTGCTACTTGCATTCTTTAATCAATGATATCTTATTCTTTTTTAGGTTTAATTGCACGACTGAAATGGCAGATAGTATTTTATTACTATTATTATTGTGGGATCATTTTAATTTATTTATTATCGATGTGAGATCCGGGGCTATTCATAAAAGGCCTGTAGCATCTTGCATGAAACTGGCAAACCATTATCAAGAGATTTATAGGGAAATTCAACTCACCTCAGTTTGGTCGACTGGCTTCCAATAGTTCTCAATGTAAAACACATTCTACAAGAAAAGAAAACGTATGCTGTTAAGAGTAATGCTGTTTATATGCATTACTGTGACAAAAACTAAAACAAACTTCTGGCATAACCTTAAGTATGCCGTAAACAAATAACGTACTAACGCTGTTAGGATGTACTGTATGTTTGTTAATGACCTTCACTAGCAACACGAACAACCGTTAGCGAAAGATTAATTAGTCAATAGTTAACAATTTACATCGATTGTTATTCCTATTACAACAAAGTAAATATCATACGATAACATTTGCCTTATCCCATGCTTTTCCACTTAAGTAGCTGAGTTCCGGAAAGCCCTATTCGTCAATGTCCGCTTAACATATTATGTGATATATCGAATGTATTATGTAATTACTAAAAACGTTTTCAATAATGAATTTAGATGAATAAATAAATCCACTCTTTAATCTAGACGAGGACCTAGCATAATGCTAACCCAGAGCTAGTTTAGGCACATCATGGTTATGCTATGTTATGCTAGCCGTCCCTGTCATCTGTCAAGTGTATTTAAAAATGTCATCTAAAACTACACTAACAAACATAAAAAGGTTTGCTACCGTTTGAGTAATTGTATTTGTCAAAGTTATCATAGTTTATACTATACGTTTAGAAAAAGACATAAACCTACTCTAACACATGGTTAACTACCACTTTATAGCCATCATAGCTGAAGTTAGCTACCACTTATTAGTTAAATAGCTAACACTACCACAACATTGGTCCTAACAAGCAATCTAGTTTACACCCATTCTAAAATATAGAGAAATAGAAAGTAGTAAAAATCAAGCATTCGCCTATAATAAAGAAAACGGTTTATAATACAAATATAAATGTTTAAAACTCACTTGTTGCTTCTTGATGGTAATGACCATGACCATGTCCGTGTGGCGGGTAAATCAGCAGTCTTGAGCGCGTGAGTCCCGCCAAATATCTTTATTCTCAAATTCTTGACCAATCAAAATGTAAATTGAGACCATGTGACAAACAAGTCGATGTTTCATTGGTTAATGGTGTGTGTTCGAACACACAGTTTGCAATTCCAATTTCAGCCAGTAGGGGAAAAGTGAGCGCCCAAGAGAAAAACCTTAAGCACACCTTAAGCACAGTATTCCTTATTTTTATCACTTGTGGGGAAATTGAGAGAGAGCCACCAGGCATATCAAAAGAGTCTCCTGAACTGAATTTAAATGGTTTCCTTAGTGGGGACCAGCATTTTGGTCCCCACACTGTTCCCGGACCCCACTACATCACTGGACTCCAGGTCTTGGGACCCCATTATGATAGGACTACAAGAGCACACACACACACACACACACACACACACACACACACACACACAAATATAAATCTAGTGATCAATACTGTGATATTTTCTCCCTTTTCTCTCCACTCAATTGTCATGCTCCCTCCAAGCAATTAAATGAGTTCCTCTCCTCTCCTCTCCTCTCCTCTCCTCTCCTCTCCTCTCCTCTCCTCTCCTCTCCTCTCCTCTCCTCTCCTCTCCTCTCCTCTCCTCTCCTCTCCTCTCCTCTCCTCTCCTCTCCCCTACCCTCCCCTCCTCTCCCCTCCCCTCCTCTCCTCTCCTCTCCACCCTCCACCAATACAGAGGGCTGATACAGCAACCATTCTCTTTAGTTTTTCTCATTGCCTTCACATCCACACTGTGACAGCCAGCACCACACTGTGCATGCTAAAACCCTTAGAAGACAGCCCAGGAATAGCTGGCAGCTGAAGTGCTTCCATTTTCTGTGAAGAGACTCATTTTCCAATGTGGCTGACACACGTACTTATACGTGGTCTTTGATCAATTGTATGAGCAGTTACACACGTTTCAATTTGCCACCGCTAAACAGCTTGATGAATAAAAAATGAGAAACACATTGGCTTTGTGGGATAAAAGCATTGGCTAAGACTCTCTCTTTTACAGTGTGTGTGTGTGCAAGCATTTGTTGGTGTGTTTTCGTGTGTGTTTGTGTGTGTGCCCTTGTTCAAGCTTGCACCTGCATGTTTGTCTTTGCTGATGTCTGGAACGGACTTCACACTGTGGCCAAGCCGTGTGTAGTCTTACTTAGAGTGACCTCGCTGTGTCTGATCGGAGATAGCCCATACATCGTGAGCACGTATGAGTGTGCATACGCATGTGTGTCTGTGTGTGCATGCGAGCCCTAGTACATGCACACGTGCATGTATCTGTTATTGCACATGAACACACAGCGGGTGGCCATAAACAGAAGTGCACAGACGCCAGGGCAAGCTTTACACAGGAGGCCAGAGACAGCACGGTGCCACCCAGGACGATAGAGACGGATAATGGTACCGTATGTAATTAAACAAGGTGTTAGTGAAGAGGACATGGGCATTTTAATTAATCGTTGACCTCGATAAGGTTAACACAGCAGGCCACACAGATGAGACTATTTTCCACCTACAACACAGGTCTGTTGTTCGGGGATCAACCACACCTTGTAATCTACCACCAGTCTCACCTTCTACAGTCAGGTCCATAATTTTGGGGAATCTTGATGAAGATGAGAAGAAAAAAAAATTGATTAGTTCGAATGCTGAGCTATCAAATAAAATACAATTTAAAAAATTATATTATTTTCTACTAATACGATTGCTCAGAGAAAGAGATTTGTTTTGTTTAACAAGTAATAAAAAATAAATAAAAAATAAAATAAAAAGGTAAGTACCAAAATTATTGGCATCCCTGTTTTCTCTAGCACACTTTTTGCGAAGATAACACCACTGAGCCTTTTCCTAAAATGCTTTATGATGTTGGAAAACACATTGGAAGGGATCTTAGACCAATCCTCCATACAGAATATTTCCAGATCCTTGATATCGTTCGTCTGCTCTTATGAACTGCCCTCTTCAATTCAAACCACAGGATTTCAATGGGGTTCAAGTCCAGAGACTGAGATGCCCATTGAAAAATTATGATTTTGTGTTCAATTAACCATTTCATTGTGGATTTTATTCGTGCTTGGGGTTATTATTTTGATGTAAGATCTACTTGCGGCCAAGTGTCAGCCTCCTGGCAGAGGCAACCAGGTTTTTGGCTAAAATGTCACTTGGTAATGTTCATTTAAGCAAAATAGCCCCATAACATCAAAGTTGCACCACCATATTTTATCGTAAGTGTCACACCCTGATCTTTTTCAGATGTCTTTGTGCTTGTCTCCACACCCCTCCAGGTGTCACCCATCTTCCTCATTATCCCCTTTGTATTTATACCTTTGTTTTCTGTTTGTCTGTTGCCAGTTCGTTTTGTTTCGTCAAGCCTACAAGCCGTTTTCCCTCTGCTCCTGTCTCTCGATTGTTCCTGTTTCCTAGTTTTCCCGGTTTTGACCCTTCTTCCTGCCATGACCCTGAGCCAGCCTGCCGTCCTGTACCTTTGCCCCACCTATCTTGATTACTTACACCTGCATGCCCTTGACCTGTATTCTGCCTGACGCTGTTGGATTAATAAACTATTGTTACTTCGACGTTGTCCGCATCTGGGTCTTACCTGAAACGTGATAGTAAGTATAAGGTACTTTTCTTCATTTGCTTCTATTTTTAGATGCCAAACCCATCACTGCTGTGCCATAATGAAGGCAGAGCTGCTTGATCTGAATGATTTGTTTTACCTTTATTTAACCAGGCAAGTCAGTTAAGAACAAATTCTTATTTACAATGACGGCCTACACCGGCCAAACTCGGACGACGCTGGGCCAATTGTGCGCCGCCCTATGGGACTCCCATTCACGGCCTGTTGTGACACAGTCTGGATTCGAACCAGGTTGCGCCTCTTGGGAGCCACAGACGTATGAGAGATAATGTTGTCATAATGGGAGTCAAAGAGGATGAAAACTAAAACTACCTGTCAACTGAAGAAAATATTAAGATTTCCATGGAATGTAATCTCAAAATGGCAGACGAAAAGCTGAAGTCAATCGACTTCCAAACGGCTCACCGTTTAGGACGCGGAGGGGGAAAAGAAACGATGTTGGAGAGGTAAAGCTGAAGAGCACACCATTCTCAATCAATGAACAATTTCCCAGTGAGGTAATCGAAAAATTACTTGCCCTTTACCCCACTTTAAAAAGGCTTAGAGAAGATAAGCAGAGGGTGGAAAAGCTGTACGTTAACAACCAGCTGTTCAGAGATCCAAATATAATAACTTGGATGTGAGTAACCTCGTCATAATGAGACATACCCTGATAAACACCATTGCACCACATTACACAACAAGTTTTATTATAATTTTTTATCCAAGTCTTATTATTTTTTTCGTACATTATGGGCCCTTGAACTAGGCTATATTATCAAATATTGGGGTTTGGGTTGAAGGGCAGGCGGAAACGGTTGAAGCACAGGCGTTAAAACAGAAAAAACAAGGTTGTATGTTAATTTTGTCCTGATCTAGTCTGAATGTAAAGATTGGGGTACATTGTGTGAATGTTATTATACTATGGCTAACCGCTGGGTGGATGCGAACCGGAATGAAAATCATTTAAATAAAGAATAATGACAGCGTGTGTGTTTCAGGGAAGGGGTGTGTATCTGAGCTCCATCAGCTAGGACTGGCTAATCAAATCTCCCTATTATTGCAAAATTGTGCATGCTTTCTCAAACAGCTACAACTGTATATACATTCTCACATCAATTCCTTTCTTGGGACAACTGTTGAACATCTGAGCTTGTGGTTGTTTGTGGGGAAGGGTGGAGAGTTTGTATGTGTGTGTGTGTGTGTGTGTGTGTCAGTGGAGGCTCCTCAGAGGAGGAAGGGGAGGACCATCCTCCTTAGTGAAAAATGTTTTAATTATCGTTTTTAGATAAAACACAGCTAGCTACTTTAGTCTACTGAAACAGCTTGCTCAAACAGAGTTAGCTATGTTAGCTAGCTGGCTATGACCATCCAACACAACACTGGAACTCTTCCAAGTCAAAGTAAGTCGGTGTAACTGCTTAATGACTGTACACTGTAACGTTACAGCATGATTGTATCGGGTTTACTAACGCGGTAGTTCTATTAGCTATGGTGACCATGACTATACTTTAGCTATTATGGTGACAATGATGTAGGTTGTGTGTAGCGGATTGGCTTGTAAAGTTTTTTTTTCGCCTGGTCACATACAGCGAGAAGGAATACAACGTGGCTGCTATGAAACTGAACTGTATTTATGCGTGATCAAGGGTATATTCATTCTGACAATTTTGTTGAAAAACGTTTCTTAAACATAAGCAAACGGAACAAAACGGAGATAAACATACCTGAATTTGTCCAATAGAAACTCTTGTTTGCAACTGTTGGACTATTGATTACACCTAATATCAGCTAGTCGCAGGTAAGCGTGTGCAAGGCGGTATTGAATGTCACTGTCTGTCCATGTGTCTGTCACATCAAGTTGGTCTTTCGACCTGTGTTCACCTACATTGTATATGTTCATAGGCTAGGTTGTAGTAACCTCACGATGGGTATAGGGGAAAATGTAGTATCCTGTAGTAGTCTAAACCTTCGCTTTAACTGGGTGAATGGAATATAAATGACAGTCATCCAGTATACTGTAATTGAAATAAGGCCATGCTCCAAAAAAAAGGTCCTTCATAATTTGAAATGGCACTGACCGCCAATGGTGTGTGTTTGTGTGTGTGTGTGTGTGTGTGTGTGTGTGTGTGCGTACATGCGTGTGTGTGTATGTATCCTACATCTGTTACTATGGGGTAATGGTGTTAGGGAAAATATGGGATGAATCACAATAATTGTTTGCTAAAATAATATTTGCTTGCCAAAAATGTTTGTAATGGCAATCCTGGTTATGGTTAACAATCCTTCGCAATGAACTGCTTTAATTTTTACGCTTAATATTAGTTAATTGTGGAAATTAAAATAAGCAAATGTACACTACCGGTGAAAAGTTTTAGAACCCCTACTCATTCAAGGGTTTTTCTTTATTTTTACTATTTTTTACATTATATAATAATAGCAAAGACATCAAAACTATGAAATAACACCAATGGAATCACGTAGTAACCAGAAAAGGGTTAAACAAATCCAAATATATTTTATATTTGAGATTCTTCAACTAGCCACCCTTTGCCTTGATAACAGCTTTGCACACTCTTGGCATTCTCTCAACCAGCTTCATGAGGTAGCCACCTGGAAGGCATTTCAATTAACAGGTGTGCCATCTTAAAAGTTCATTTGTGGGATTTCTTTCCTTCTTAATGCGTTTGAGACAATAAGTTGTGTTGTGACGAGGTAAGGTATAGAGTAGTTAGCCCTATTTGGTAAAATACCAAGTCCATATTACGTCAAGAACAGCTCAAAAGAGAAACGACAGCCCATTATTACTTTTAGACATAAAGGTCAGTCAATACGGAAAGTTTCAAGAATTTTAAAGTTTCTTTAAGTGAAGTCGCAAAATCCATCAAGCGCTATGAAACTGGCTCTCATGTGGACCGCCACAGGAAAGGAAGACCCAGAGTTAACTCTGCTGCAGAGAATAAGTTAATTAGAGTTACCAGCCTCAGAAATTGCAGCCCAAATAAATGCTTCACAGAGTTCAAGTAACAGACACATCTCAACACTGTTGAGAGGAAAGTGTGTGAATCAGGCCTTCATGGTTGAATTGCTGCAAATAAACCACTAATAAAGGACACCAATAAGAAGAAGAGATTTGCTTGGGCCAAGAAAAACAAGCAATGGACATTAGACATGGAGGAGGTGTTATGGTGTGGGGGTGTTTTGCTGGTGACACTGTCTGTGATTTATTTAGAATTAAAGGAACACTTACTCAGCATGGCTACCATAGCATTCTGCAGCGCTACGCCGTCCCAGCTGGTTTGCGCTTAGTGGGACTGTCATTTGTTTTTCAACAGGACAATGACCCAACACACCTCCAGGCTGTGTAAGGGCTATTTTACCAAGAAGGAGAGAAATGGAGTGCTGCATCAGATGACCTGGCCTCCACAATCCCCCGACCTCAACCAAATAGAGAAAGTTTGGGATGAGTCGGACCGCAGAGTGACACTTTTTTGGTTACTACATGATTCCATATATGTTATTTCATAGTGTTGATGTCTTCACTATTGTTCTACATTGTAGAAAAATAAAGAACAACCCTTGAATGAGTAGTTGTTCTAAAACTTTTGACCGGTAGTTTATATATTTTTTTAAATAACTGGTTATAATACAACCGATGTGAGGGTGTTGAACATGCTTTTGGAGGTTGATCTGCTTCTGTTCTGTGTGCTCTTTTTGAAGGATGGGTCCCAGTTTCTTGTAGGCCCTGGCATCCAGGGGGACAGGGGTGGTATGCCGGTCAATGGGAGGACAACCCAACTTGGGATGGTGGAGGTTTTAGCGGGTGGAATAGTGAAGAACTATTGGAGGTTTACTTAGTAGCAATGCAAATATCATGGTACAGCTATATGGACACTCAATCTTCATGGTACTTTAAGTTTAAAAACATAATTTGATTAACATAAGTAACGTATAGCCAGTTGTAATTTTATTGGCTTGGCTAAAACCTGGCTCAAAGAGAAGGAATATAATATCTATTGTTTACTGCAGGTATTCCCAAACTGGGGTACGCAATGCCGTCGGGGGTACGCCAAATAAAATTTTCATATTTATTTATTTTTTCTTCAAATTTTCATTTCATTTAGATTTTCCAACGGGGCTATACATTTGGGTACGTTTTTTTCTTGCCTGAGTAGCCTCATTTCACTGCCAAAAATAAAATTAAACCATCTAGTGTTCAGCGAAATAACAACACAGTGTCAAATACAGGTAGCCTAGTCAAATAATTAACATCCAATCACATTAACCGTTACTCTCTCGTGGGAATTCCACTTGGGGAAAGTACTATCTCACAACTTGATGAAACCTTCACTCTTGCGCAGACATTTGGAAACTAAACATGCCAATTAGAAAAATAAGCCACAGGAGTTTTTTGAGCGAGAATTAAGGTGACCTTTGAGTAGTAAGACATGTATAAAAGCAACAGATACTATTAATAAGAAGGGGCTAGAAGCATCTTATATGGTGAGCTACCGAGTGGCTAGGACAGGCAAGCCCCATACTATTGTGGAGGACTTAATTCTTCCTGCTGCCGCAGATATGGCTGGGACAAGGCTGGGGGAATAGGCTAAAAAAACTATACCGACAATGCCTTCATACAACAACACTGTTTCACGACGCATCAGTGACATGGCAGGAGATGTTTTGAAACAATTACTGCTTCGCATACAAGCTAGTGAATTCTATGCGTTACAGCTGGATGAGTCAACAGACGTGGCGGGCCTGGCACAGTTCCTGGTATATGTCCGTTACGTTTATGGGGGGTCAATTAAGGAAGACATCCTCTTCTGTAAACCACTGGAAACCAGGACAACAAGGGAGGATATTTTTTAAGTACTGGACAGCTTTGTGACATCAAATGGACTTTGGTGGTCAAGTTGTGTTGGTATCTGTACTGATGGCGCAAAAGCCATGATGGAGACATATTGGCGTGGTAACATGCGTGCAAGCAGTTGCTCCCGATGCCACTTGGGTACACTGCAGCATCCACCGAGAGGCTCTTGCTGCAAAGGGAATGCCTGACAGCTTGAAATACATTTTGGACACTACAGTGAAAACTTTGTTAAAGCAAGGCCCCTGAACTCTTGTGTATTAACTGCGTTATGCAATTATATGGGCAGCGACCATGTAACACTTTACAACATACAGAAGTGCGCTGTTTATAAAGGGTCAAAGTATAGACACATTTTTTTTAATTGGAAGACGAGCTTAAAGTTTTCTTTACTGACCATCATTTTCACTTGTCTGACCTCTTGCATGATGATGATTTTCTCCCACGACTGGCCTATCTGGGTGAATGATCTGAATCTAGGATTACAGGGACTCTCTGCAACTATAATCAATGTGCGGGACAAAATTGAGGCTATGATTAAGAAGTCGGAGCTCTTCTCTGTCTGCATTAACAAGGACAACACTCAGGTCTTTCCATCATTGTATAATTGTTTGTGTGCAAATGAAGTCAAGTTTACGGAAGCACCTGAGTGAGCTGGGTGCGGAATTACGCAGGTAAGTTCCTGAAACGCATGACACAAACAACTGGATTCGTTATCCCTTTCATGCTCTGCATCCAGTCCACTTACCGATATCTGAACAAGAGAGCCTCATCGAAATTGCAACAAGCGGTTCTGTGAAAATTGAATTTAATCAGAAGCCACTGCCAGATTTCTGGATAGGGCTGCGCTCAGAGTATCCTGCCTTGGAAAATCGTGCTGTTAAGACACTGATGCCCTTTGTAACCACCTACCTGTGAGAGTGGATTCTCAACTCTCACTAGCATGAAAACCAAATACAGGCACAGACATAAGGTTTTATATGTAAGATGGCTAAGTAAAGAGCAAAATTATATTTATAATTATTATATTATTATTTGTGCCCTGGTTCTATAAGTGACAGAACGATAGATATACGGGACCCAAAAGAAGTTCATAACAGGGGATCTGAATAGCAGTCGTCCAATAAGGGGAGTCAGGCTCGTAGTCGTAGTTCAGGCAGCGTTCGGTACCGGGAATCAGAAAGGTGGCAGTGCAGAGGAGTAGACAGGCTCGTAATCCGTAATGCAGGCAGAGTTCGTTTAGCAGGAGATCAGAAGGTCGAAGGCACAGGAGGGGATAGACAGGGACGTAATCCAACAGGCAGGTAGAGGTCCAAATACCGGGAAACAGACTGGCAGAGTTAGTAATACGAGAGAATGCTGGAACGACTGACTAGGCAAGACGATCTGGCAAAACCCCAACAGAACCCAAGGGACTAAATACCCAAACTGAGTAATGATGGAGATAGGGTGCACCTGGTGTGGGGAGGGGACAAACACAGACAGGTGAAATATATCAGGAAATGACAATAAGAGCTCTTTGTCACATTGTGACAAACTCACAATCATTCTTATGTTTAATAAAGGTATCGTATAGTGTGTTTGAGCTTCTTTGAAAATAAATATAATAATTGATCAAGCCTACAAGCAATGCAAGACTCTATTATTATGGTGGGAGATTATAATATGCTTTTAAATACCTCTATATTTTTGCAAATGTATATAAAAAAAATAATCTGAAATACCTTATTTACTTAAGTCTTCAGACCCTTTGCAATGACACTCAAAATTAAGCTCAGGTGATTACTGTTTCCATTGATCATACTTTAGATGTTTCTGCAAATTGATTGGACATGATTTGGAAAGGCAAACAGTTTACAGTGCATGTCAGAGCAAAAACCAAGCCATAAGGTCGAAGGAATAGTCTGTAGGGCTCCGAGACAGGATTATGTCGAGGCACAGATCTGGGGAAGGGT
The DNA here is from genome assembly GCA_023634145.1 of Thymallus thymallus. Lineage (NCBI taxonomy): Eukaryota > Metazoa > Chordata > Actinopteri > Salmoniformes > Salmonidae > Thymallus > Thymallus thymallus. The sequence goes on from CM042388.1 coordinate 44,037,046, forward strand.
ACAAAGAAATTCCTGTGGCATTGAAGGTCCCCAAAAACACAGTGTCTCCATCATTCCTAAATGGAAGAAGTTTGGAACCACCAAGACTCTTCCTACAGATGGCCGCCTGAAACCGGTGGAGAAGTGCCATGGTCAGGGAGGTGACCAAGAACCCGATGGTCACTCTGACAGAGCTTCAGAGTTCCTTTGTTGAGATGGGAGAACCTTCCAGAAGGAAAACCATCTCTGCAGCATTCCACCAATCAGGCCTTTATGGTAGTGGCCATAAGGAAGCTGCTCCTCAGTAAAAGGCACTGCCTCCAACGTCGTTTTAGAGAATTTTAGTGTTGTGTAAATGGCGTAGTGTGTGCGAACCGTTTGCTCCTGAGGCCCATTGTCGCGCCATTCATCCGCCGATTCACCTCATGTTTCAGCTTGATAATGCATGGTCCCATGTCGCAAGGATCCATACACAATTCCAGGAAGCTAAAAATGTCCCAGTTCTTCAATGGCCTACATATTCACTCAACATGTCACCCATTAAGCATGTTTGGGATGTGTACGGCACCGTGTTCCAGGGGATGTATCGCGACGCATGAGGCAAATTATGGTCACATCAGATACTGACTGGTTTTCTGATCCTCGCCCCTACCTTTTCTTTAAGGTATCTGTGACCAGCATGTGCATAACTGTATTCCCAGTCGTGAAATAGTGTGTGTGTATATATATACAGCGGGTGAAATAAGTATTGAACACGTCACCATTTTTCTCAGTAAATATATTTCCAAAGGTGCTATTGACATGAAAGTTTCACCAGATGTTGGTAACAACCCAAGTAATCCATACATACAAAGAAACCAAAACAAATAAGTTCAGAAATTAAGTTATGTGTAATAATGTGAAATGACACAGGGAAAAAGTATTGAACACATGAAGAAAGGGAGGTTCAAAAAGGCATGGAAAGCCAAGACAACAGCTGAAAACTATCAGTAATTAAAAAGCAATCCAGCCCCCTGTCAGTGCAAATTAATATCAGCTTGTTCAGTCCCAACTGATGGCCTACAAAAAGGTCTCATTGCCAAGGTGTCACACAAGACACATCTCATGATGGGTAAAAGCAAAGAGCTGTCTCAAGACATTCGCAACCTAATTGTTGCAAAACATAATGATGGCATTGGTTATAGGCACATTTCTAAGCTTCTGAATGTTCCAGTGAGCACTGTTGGGGCCATAATACGGAAGTGGAAAGACAATCATTTCACCATAAATTTGCCTCGACCAGGTGCTCCTCGTAAATTTGCCCATTCATCCTTCTTTCAATTATGTGAAGTTTGCCAGTACCATTTGCTGAAAAGCAGCCCCACACCATGATGTTCCCACCTCCAAACTTCACTGTTGGTATGGTGTTTTTAGGGTGATGTGCAGTGCCATTTCTCCTCCAAACATGGTGTGTATTATGACATCCAAACAGTTCAATTTTGCTCTCATCTGACCACTCTATATTCTCCCAGTATTTCACTGGCTTTTCCAAATGTTGTGCAGCAAACTTTAAACGAGCTTCAACATGCTTTTTTTTCAGCAATGGAGTCTTGCGTGGTGAGCGTGCATACAGGCCATGGCGGTGGAGTGCATTACTTAATGTTTTCTTTGAGACAACAGTACCTGCTAATTGCAGGTCTTTTTGAAGCTCTCCACAATTGGTCCTTGGCTCTTGGACAACTCTTCTGATTATTCTTTTCACTCCTCTGTCAGAAATCTTGCGAGGAGCACCTGGTCGAGGCAAATTTATGGTGAAATTATTGTCTTTCCACTTCCGTATTATGGCCCCAACAGTGCTCACTGGAACATTCAGAAGCTTAGAAATGCGCCTATAACCAATGCCATCATTATGTTTTGCAACAATTAGGTTGCGAATGTCTTGAGACAGCTCTTTGCTTTTACCCATCATGAGATGTGTCTTGTGTGACACCTTGGCAATGAGACCTTTTTGTAGGCCATCAGTTGGGACTGAACCAGCTGATATTAATTTGCACTGACAGGGGGATGGATTGCTTTTTAATTACTGATAGTTTTCAGCTGTTGTCTTGGCTTTCCATGCCTTTTTGAACCTCCCTTTCTTCAAGTGTTCAATACTTTTTCCCTGTGTCATTTCACATTATTACACATAACTTAATTTCTGAACTTATTTGCTTTGGTTTCTTTGTATGTATGGATTACTTGGGTTGTTACCAAAATCTGGTGAAACGTTCATGTCAATAGCACCTTTGGAAATATATTTACTGAGAAAAATGGTGACGTGTTCAATACTTATTTCACCCGCTGTATATATATATATATATATATATATATATATATATATATATATATATAGCCTAAGTGTTTCACAGACTAGTCTATTTCACCAGCCATGGCATTTTCCCTCCCTGATGTCCTACAAAATGAGAGAGCGAGAGAGAGAGAGAGAGAGAGAGAGAGAGAGAGAGAGATCCTGCTTTATGCGTGTGTCTGTGTGTGTGTATGTCTCACCGACAGTCTCTCCCTTTGACACACAGAGAGAAAGACAGAGGACATTAAGGCCTAGATTCAATCAGATCATGCGTTAACAGGCTATAGCCGACAGCTGCATAGCTGATGTGTTGGCAGTGTCGGAGGTGTAACTGCGTTGGAGCTGTCAAATCGATGAGCAGCTGCTCTTGATCATTGTCACGAAGCCACACCCGTCCCACTCGTGTTAGAAGTTCAGAACGAGAAAGTGTAGTCTATATATAAATGATGATGCTCAAATTTAAAATCATTTAACTAAATAATGAGTATTTCTATCAGCCTAACCGAGGTGGAGATTCCCAGCTAACAACAAACGTTCCTACATCTTTAGAGAACGTTCCCTTAAGAGTATAATTAGGTAATTAACTCATGTTTTCATAGGTATGTTCCTGTAATGTGCCAGGAATATTTCCAAGAGACCATTCCCTTGAAACAGTAATGTTGTTGCAACGTCCCATGGAACATGTCTAATGCATTAATATCTTATATTCTGAGAAAAGGGCAACCATGTTCTGTTTATGTTTGATGGCATGTGATGGAATATTCTACTAACCCTGAGAACTGGGCACATGAATGTTCTTACAACGTCCCATAAAACACGTCTAGAACATAAAACTTGTACATTCTGAGGACAGTGTAAGGTTTTACTTGGCATTAAGGTAATGCTCTCCTAACTAAAAACACCAAAACATGATAAAAAAGGTTCTCAGAAGGTTTTTGCTAACATGGAACATTAAACTGGACATTCAAACATTAGGGGAACATTACGAGTAACATTACAAAAAACGCTCTATCTGCCTAGAATTGTTAGCTGGGTTACATCTCACATTCCAGTGTTCAAACTTGTAAACAAGGCTGAATGGAATTTCTATTAATGTGACTCTGTGCAGCCAATCGCAATGTCCGCTTTAGGTATAATGCCAGAAGTGCTTGTGAATTTGACAGCTCTAACGCAGTAAACCTCCAACACTGCCAAAACAACCGCTATGCGGATTTCAGCTAAAGCAGATCTGATTGAATAGAGTCCCTAATGACTACAATCAATTATGGATTGAAAGTATTTGTATTGTTTTTAATATGCATATATGACAAACTAATTTCATCTTATCTCTCAGCAGACGACATTGTTCCACCTGGCCATGGAGATGTCGACAACTCGTTCCAGTAGCTGTTCCTGCAAGCTGAATTTAAATCATTATCATTATTTGGGGCCATGTTTCTGCCATATTCATGCCATCCACTGTTGTATATTGTCAATTTTTTTTATAAAGATGTTTTGTTTACTGTTTTTTTGTTTTGTTTACATAATCACACTGAAATGTAAATTATTTTGGCTCCAATTAAAAATATATTCATACATCAATGTTCAGTATAATCCTTAGTTCTAGTATTGATTATTTAATGCAAACACCAGCAGTTGCTGTTTAAAAAAATATAGTGACAATCTCTTTTGAAACAATTAAGCTTTATGGAATTAGAATACAACGGAATGGAATCTGTTTTCTCACTTTTTAATTGTTGACAGAAGTAAACTTTAAAAGCTCATAACTTGGGTTCTGGTAAAGATATCTCAGTGATTTAAACATATATGGATTGGGGACCATTTGTAGTTGAATGAATGGTTGATTGGATGCTGTGTGTGAAAATACAGCACTTGCAGAAAGAGGACATTAGGAATTTATTTATAATTAGTACGGTACTACATGTACCGTACATTTGAGCGACAATATCTCGAAGTAGCAGTGGAACGATTGTTGTCAGTTAGTTTACTAGAATCAGGGGAGGGGTGGAAAGGAAATAAGAATAAGCAAATAAATAAATCAAGTGGGGATTAGAAATTATGGAAGAACCTCAAATCTATCTGCAGTGGTGGAAAAAGTACTCAATTGTCATACTTGACTAAAAGTAAAGATACCTTGATAGAAAATAACTCAAGTGGAAGTCACCAAGTATAATACTACTTGAGTAAAAGTCTAAAAGTATTTGGTTTTAAATATACTTAAGTACCAAAAGTAAATATAATTGCTCAAATGTACTTAAATATCAAAAGTAAAAGTATAAATCATTTTTAAGTTCCTTATATTAAGTAAACCAGATGGATAGCTAGGGGAACACTCCAACACTCAGACATAATTTACAAACAAAGCATTTGTGTTTAGTGAGTCCGCCAGATCGGAGGCAGTAGGGATGACCAGGGAGGTTCTCTTGATAGTGTGTGAATTGGAGTAAAAGTCCATTATTTTCATCAGGAATGTAGTGAAGTAAAAGTAAAAGTTGCCAAAAATATAAATAGTCAAGTAAAGTACAGATACCCCCAAAAATAACTGAACTAGCACTTTAAAGTATTTTTACTCAACCACTGTCTATCTGCAAAACTGACCTACCCCTAAGGAGATATTGTGTTCAAGTGCTTTATGATTATAGCTAGCTAGAAGTTCCCATAAGTCAATTGCATGATATGAACGCCCCATAACACTAAAACTGAAACTAAATAACGTACACCACCATTCAAAAGTTTTGGGTCACTTAGAAATGTCCTTGTTTTTGAAAGAAAAGCAACACTTTTGTCCATTAAAATAACATCAAATTGATCAGAAATACAGTGTAGACATTGTTAATGTTGTAAATGACTATTGTAGCTGGAAACGGCTGATTCTTTATGGAATATCTACATAGGCGTACAGAAGCCCATTATAAGCAACCATCATAAATACGAAATAGAAATATTTGTTAAACCAAAACGAAATACAAACTAGCAAATCATATCGGAAAACTAACTGAAACTAAACTGAATTTCAACAAAAAATCGTAAAACAAATAGAAATAAAAACACAAAACTATAATATCCTTGGTGCATAATTCCTTTGAGTGTAAAGGTTTAAAGTTCCATCCTGTTCTTTTCTTCTGTGTTGCCTTGACCGACAGAGGGTCTGCGATTTTCACAAAGCAAGAGGTGCATTGTGGGTCTCAGTGTGACCACCTTGGCTTCACAGACTCTTTGCATACGGATCTCTTCTTCTTACACAATACAGGAAGAGGGCTCTGCCAAGCAAACAAACAAACATACACACATACACACCTACTGCAAATGCACACACAAATACACACACTCACATAAATACATATACTGAACAAAAATATTAACGCAACATGCAACATTATCAAAGATTTTACTGAGTTACAGTTCATATAAGTAAATCAGTGAATTGAAATCAATTCATTAGGCCCCAATCTATGGATTTCACATGACTGGGCAAGGGTACAGCCATGGGTGGGCCTTGGAGGACATAGGCCCACCCACTTGGCAGTCAGGCTCACCCACAGGGGAGCCAGGCCCAGCCAATCAGTTTTTCCCCACAAAAGGGCTTTTTTACAGACAGAAATACTCCTCAGCACAACCCCACCCCACCCTCAGACGATCTAGCAGGTGAAGAAGCCGGATGTGGAGGTCCTGGGCTGGCATGGTTACACGTGGTCTACGGTTGTTAGGCCGGTTGGACGTATTGCCAAATTCTCTAAAACAATGTTGGAGGCAGCTTATGGTAAAGAAATGAACATTCAATTCTCTGGCAACAGCTGTGGTGGACATTCCTGCAGACAGCATGCCAATTGCACACTCCCTCCAAACTTGAGACATCTGTGGCATTGTGTTGTGGGACAAAACTGCACAAGGTTCACCTGTGTAATGATCATGCTGTTTAATCAGCGTCATGATATGCCACACATGTCAGGTGGATGGATTATCTTGGCAAAGGAGAAATGCTCACTAACAAGGATGTAAACAAATTTGTGCACGATAAGCTTTTTGTGCATGGTAACATGGGACCAATACTTTACATGTTGCGTTTGTATTTTAGTTCAGTGTATAACGGTAACTGGTCAGTTCACGGCCCACAGTATAACAGCCCTCCACTCCCCCTGTGCCCCATCTGTCTGAAAGGTCAGTGCTTGTCTGGGAATGCCGCCTCGGGATACCTTTACTTATTACAGTTTATTACAGCTATTTTTGCAAGTATGTGGTGATTTTTCTAAACGCTCAATACAAAAAAACTCAAAACTGGTCTTATATTCTAAATAATTGATTATGCATTTATTTTATTTGGAGATATCTTTCATCACACAATCATTGATCCAAACTGTAGGTTTATTGGAATTACCATGAGAACATTGATGTAATCACCAAATCATAACATATCTTCTCAAAATACTGTAGTTGTTTTAACAACCAGTTAATCCAATAGCAAAGAAATGCAAGATAAATGTTTTAAAATTGCCCTTTGAATGTAATGCTGCAGTACTGTCAATTACATTGCACTGTTTCCATATTAGGCAATACACTTGCAGTGCACATTAAAATTGACTGAAAATGACATTTCCATAATTTCTATCGCATGTGTGATCAAATGTGTGATCATTGAAGACCTCTCTCACAATAATTGATGCAAAAATAAATGTATTGTTCAGATATAATTACAACATAGGTGTACTGTAGTCAAATGAAACAAATGAAACATACATTTTAGCAGGGACTAGTTTTTCATCAAGCCGGTCTTTAGCATTTGGCGATAGGTTTTCATCGACATTGCAGAAAAATGCCCTCATTGTTCATGCACCTGGGGAAAAACCTTTTGGCATGGGTAATCCAAGCCTGACATATGTCTGAATTGATGTCATTGCATACCTCATCCATGGCCTGGAGGAGGGTGGTGCGGTCATGGGGATGGCGATCATATGCCTTCCGACCTGTGTTGTAATCATGTATTTTACAGTATTGTATTGTATGCTGTATTTTTATAGTCCTGTGTGGCTCAGTAAGTTAGAGAATGGTACTAGCAACACCAAAGTTGTGGGTTCAATTCCCATTGGGGTAGCATACAAAAAATGTGTGGACTCTGTCAAAAATCTCTGCTATGTAAATATAATATATTGCGGTGTTACACCCTACTCTACTGGCCATTGTAATTTCAGTAAAGCAGTGTGAACATTACAAACATCATTTCCATTATGTAGTTCTCAGTCTGTTTGAAGGCAAACTAGTTTAAAATCTGAAGGTTTACCAAATGGTTGAGTGATTATCAATTAAGAGCAGACAGACTAAGTATTAGTAAAATGTATTTTAACAAATGAGAAGACAATCATATCAAATAAAGTAATGTGAGCATTTTCGTTGTGAAAAGCAATTACTTTATATGAAGAAGTATTGCAATGTGAAACATGTATTTCTAGATGGAACACTGATTAAGTGTGGTGAAAAAGTGACTGTATGATTTTGTGTGTTGTACTTAGTCAAATGAGAAGAGTTTTGATACAACAGCCTTTTTGATCATCTGTTTTGAGTATTGTACTTCGCGTTGTGAAAATTGACCACATACTTGTGAAAATTGCAACAAAGCGATTGAAAAAAACTGTAAAGATCACCAATATTCAGCCAACTCTGAAACACACAGCCAGGCAGAAGGCAAGGATTGGAGCTAGAGCCACAGACACGGAAAGAGCCAGACAGAGTTTGCCTTGAGGGGCTTGTTTTTAGGGGTGCAACGGTTGATATGCAGTGGGGATTGGTTCCTGGCAGCTACCACAATGCAATCCACGTCCCACCATTGCATCCCCTCTCTGAGACTGATGCATGTTGGTCAGTTGAGAGTCCCAGTCCTTCAGACTCAGACAGAGAAAAAAGCCTGTGCTTCTTTCACATGCAAAACAGGGGTCCCACCCGCCACTCAGTCAGGATCCCATGGCTGACACCAACGTGCTACCTCGTTAGTCAAGTGTGTTATTATAATAATCACAGACACTACCACTGCCCCGCCATCTGTAATCAAATAAATCAAGGACCCTTTATGAGTGCCCAGGAAGAGAGAGAGAGAGAGAGAGAGAGAGAGAGAGAGAGAGAGAGAGAGAGAGAGAGAGAGAGAGAGAGAGAGAGAGAGAGAGAGAGAGAGATTCTCACTCCCAGGCAGATACAGAGAGAGAAGGTCATATACTTTCAGCGGTGGAATGCTGATTGGAAATTTTTGTGGACGTCAATTATCTTGATAAATATTACCCTTTTTTACAGGCCAAGATCACAAGGACAACCGTCACTTTTTAATTCTGCTACAGTTCACAGCAACATATATAGACATTTCCTAACACTTAGTTACTTTTACTTACAATCATGTGAAGGAACCCGAAAATAATGACATTTTCTGAGAAACCGAAACAGAACCGGGAACGAAAGTGATCTCCAGTGTTCCGGAACAGAACCGTTATTTTCAAATCTTGATAACCAGGTAATAATGTAATTTTTTGTTCCAAAAATACACTGATTGTACATAAAATGAGGAACACCTTGCTAATATTGAGTTGCACACCCTTTTGCCCTCAGATCAGCCTCAGTTCTTCGTGGCATGGACTACAAGGTGTCGAAAGCATTCCACGGGTATGCTGAATGGCCCACATACCCAATCCATTTCTCAATTGTCTCAAGGCTTAAAAATATTCTCCCCGTCATCTGCTCTGATTGAAGTGGATTTAATAAGGGATCATAGGTTTCCTCTGGATTTACCTAGTCAGTCAATGTCGTGTTTTGTACACTCAGTGTATTCCCAATGTCTAGTAAATACACTATATATACAAAAGTATGTTGACACCACTTCAAATTAGTGGATTTGGCTATTTCAGACACACCCGTTGCTGACAGGTGCATAACATGGAGTACATAGCCATGCAATCTGCATAGACAAACATTGGCAATAGAATGGCCTCGCTGAAGAGCTCAGTCATAGGATGCCACCTTTCCAACAAGTCTGTTCGTCAAATTTCTGCCTTGCTAGAGCTGCCCCGGTCAACTGTAAGTGCTGTAAAGCTTGGGCCATTGGACTCTGGAGCAGTGGAAATGCATTCTCTGGAGTGATGAATTACGCTTCACCATCTGGCAGTCCGACGGACAAATCTGTGTTTGGCGGATGCCAGAAGAAAGCTACCTGCATAGTGCCAACTGTAAAGTTTGGTGGAGGAGGAATAATGGTCTGAGGCTGTTTTTTCATGGTTTGAGTTAGGCCCCTTAGTTCCAGTGAAGGGAAGATTTAACTCTAAAGCATACAATGACATTCTAGACGATTCTGTGCTTCCAAATTTGTTGCAACAGTTTGGGGAAGGCCCTTTCCTGTTTCAGCATGACAATGCCCCCGTGCACAAAGCGAGGTCCATACAGAAATGGTTTGTCAAGGTCGGTGTAGAAGAACTTGACTGGCCTGCACAGAGCTCTGACCTCAACCCCATCAAAGACCTTTGGGATGAATTGGAACGCCGACTACAAGCCAGGCCTAATCGACAAACATCAGTGCCCGACCGCAGTAATGCTCTTGTGGCTGAATGAAAGAAATGTTCTAAAATCTATTGGAAAGTCTTCCCAGAAGAGTGGAGGCTGTCATAGCAGCAAAGGGGGACCAAGTCCATATTAATGCCCATGATTTTGTAATGAGATGTTCGACGAGCAGGTGTCCACCTTCTTTTGGTCATGTAGTGTAATTCTGTTATTCAGTGAATTTATGATGCTAGTAATATCCTACACACATTCCAATTCACGTCATGTTATAATGTTCAGCGCTTCAAGCCAAGCCCCCTCCATGTCCACACTCTCTCTCTTGCTCTCTCCCAAACCGTGAAATCATCTGAAAAATCTAACTTGTAAACAACTATCTTACCCATTCCATAGCAAGCTGCTCTATCGTCGCTAATTGGTGGAGTGAATAAATGAGCTAAATGTAAAAACTGTGTAGATTTAACAGTTTAAAAAAAGAACGAAAAGGAACTATATAAATCGTCTCTTTTGTTGGTTTCAACCGGTTCAGAACACTGGAATGGGAAAAAAATAAAATAGGGGTTCTGTTCGGAACAGAATGATTGTAAAATAATTTCCGTTACAACCCCTGCTTACAATGCACTGCTATGTCTTTATTTGAATGCACTTACTGTAAATCGCTCTGGATACGAGTGTCTGCTGTATGGCTAAAAAATCAACGTAAATACAACATTGAATGCAGCATTATAACATGCGTGTGTGTATCACTCCCAAGATTGAACATCCAAGATGGCGTAACAGTGCAGACGTATTTTTTGTTCGTCCCGTCTCATGTAAATAGTTTGTAATAGTTTGTAAATTGTCTTTCCACACATTTGTATTTATTTATTTTGTTCCCGATTTACCTCTCCTGCAACCCACCTTACCCAACGTGAAACGGATCTATTATCCTTACTTTTCATTCTTTTAACTGAACCGCAGTCAGAAGCTAGTCTGCTAGCTAGCTTGCTAACTAGCTTCTAGCCATCGCTAACCACTGCTAGCGGTCCTCACCACTGCTATGCCTGCATCAGACAGCTTTTAGTTCGGACATTATCGGCCAGTCTGCACAGCGCGCTACCAACCCAGAGCATATCGGACTGCGCTCCCTTCCATTTCACCGGATTTCCACTGAAATCACAGGACCATCACACCGGATCATCACAGCTAGCTAGCTGCAATCGAGTGACCGACGTTTTTGGCTAACCTCCATTGTTTGTTTACATCCTACCTATGCTAGCGTGAGCTAGGCTCATCTCCCGGACAGCCGACGTGTGCTAGCTACTCTCCCGGGCTCCAGTACCTTATCAACCTACCTGGACCTTCTACTGTCGATACGGAGCCCCACCGAGCCACCGTGACTAGTCTGCCGACGTAATTGTCCGACGTGGTCTCAACAGGGTTCTCCTCTGCGACGTCGCCGAAGATCCATCTGCTAGCCCGGCCTGCTAACACTCTGAACACTGTGCCTCCTGGCTTGCCTAGTGCAGCGCCCATTGAATTCTGCTCTCTGGCTGGCCTCTTTGCTGCTCATCGGACCCTATGATTGCTCAGCTTCACAGCTGATGTCTGCAGGACTGTCTGGTTATACGGTATTTCTTTCTGTTTAACTGCCAGGCCTCAGGTCCTGTGTGTAGCATATGACATTTTTCTCTAACTGACCCTCTTTGTCCATTCATCGCCATTACCCGTCGTTGCCTTAGCCCTCTTAATTACCTTTTTTTTTTTTTTTTTTTTTTATTTTAATTTTTGTCCCTCATTAACTGTTTGTTTTTATGCCCCTTTATTTCAATATGCCTTGTCTTTTGTTGTTTAGGTTAGCTATTATTGTTTTATTTCACTGTAGAGCCCCCAGTCCTGCTCAACTGGCCTCTGATAGCTCCTTTGTCCCTCCCCCCACACATGCGGAGACCTCACCTAGCTTAAATGGTGTCTCCAGAGATGCAACCTCTCTCTTCATTACCCAACGCCTAGGTTTACCTCCACTGAACTCACACCCTACGATACCCTTGTCTGTACATTATGCCCTCAATCTATTCCACCACGCACAGAAATCTGCTCCTTTTATTCAATGTACCCAACGTACTAGACGTCCTGTTCTTAAAGCCCTTAGTAGAATACTGATTCTATTACTCCTCTGTTCCTCTGGTGATGTAGAGGTAAACCCAGGTCCTGTAGCTCCCAGTACTACACCTATCCCCCAGGCGCTCTCATTTGTTGACTTCTGTAACCGTAAAAGCCTTGGTTTCATGCATGTCAACATTAGAAGCCTCCTCCCTAAGTTAGATTTATTCACTGCTTTAGCACACTCCGCCAACCCGGATGTCCTAGCTGTGTCTGAATCCTGGCTCAGGAAGGCCACCAATAATTCGGAAATCTCCATCCCCAACTACAATATTTCCCGTCAAGATAGAACTGCCAAAGGTGGCGGAGTTGCAATCTACTGCAGAGATAACCTGCAGAGTTCTGTCATACTGTCCAGATCCGTGCCCAAACAGTTTGAGCTTCTACTTTTAAAAATCCACCTTTCCAGAAATAAGTCTCTCACTGTTGCCGCCTGTTACAGACCCCCCTCAGCCCCCAGCTGTGCCCTGGACTCCATATGTGAATTGATTGCCCCCCATCTATCTTCAGAGTTTGTACTGTTAGGTGACTTAAACTGGGATATGCTTAACACCCCGGCCGTCCTTCAATCTAAGATAGATGCCCTCAATCTCACACAAATTATCAAGGAACCCACCAGGTACAACCCTAAATCCGTAAACATGGGTACCATTATTGATATCATCCTGACTAACCTGCCCTCCAAATACACCTCATCTGTTTTCAACCAGGATCTCAGCGATCACTGCCTCATCGCCTGCGTTCGCAATGGGTCAGCGGTCAAACGACCACCCCTTATCACTGTTAAACGCTCCCTAAAACACTTTTGTGAGCAGGCCTTTCTATTCGATCTGGCCCAGGTATCCTGGAAGGATATTGACCTCATCCCGTCAGTAGAGGACGCCTGGTTGTTCTTTAAAAGTGCTTTCCTCACCATCCTAAATAAGCATGCCCCTTTCAAAAAACGTAGAACTAAGAATAGATATAGCCCTTGGTTCACCCCAGACTTGACTGCACTAGACCAACAGAAAAACATCCTGTGGCGCACTGCATTAGCATCGAATAGCCCCCGCGATATGCAGCTATTCAGGGAAGTCAGGAACAAGTACACACAGTCAGTTAGAAAAGCAAAGGCCAGCTTTTTCAAACAGAAATTTGCTTCCTGTAGTACTAACTCCAAAAAGTTCTGGGACACTGTAAAGTCCATGGAGAATAAGAGCACCTCCTCCCAGTTGCCCACTGCATTGAGGCTCGGAGACACTGTTACTACCGATAAATCCACGATTATCGAAAATTTCAATAAGCATTTTGCTACAGCTGGCCATGCTTTCCACCTGGCAACCCCTACCCCGGCCAACAGCTCTGCACCCTCGGCAGCTACTTGCCCAAGCCCCCCCCGCTTCTCCTTCACCCAAATCCAGACGGCTGATGTTCTGAAAGAGCTGCTAAGTCTGGACCCCTACAAATCTGCTGGGCTAGATAATATGGACCCTCTCTTTCTGAAATTATCAGCCAAAATTGTTGCAACACCTATCACTAGCCTGTTCAACCTCTCTTTCGTATCGTCTGAGATCCCTAGAGATTGGAAAGCTGCCGCGGTCATCCCCCTCTTCAAAGGAGGAGACACTCTAGACCCAAACTGTTATAGACCAATATCCATCCTGCCCTGCCTTTCTAAAGTTTTCGAAAGCCAAGTTAACAAACAGATAACTGACCACTTCGAATCCCACCGTACCTTCTCTGCTATGCAATCTGGTTTCAGAGCTGGTCATGGGTGCACCTCAGCTACGCTCAAGGTACTGAACGATATCATAACCGCCATCGATAAAAGACAGTACTGTGCAGCCGTCTTCATCGACCTGGCCAAGGCTTTCGACTCTGTCAATCACCGCATTCTTATTGGCAGACTCAACAGCCTTGGTTTCTCAAGTGACTGCCTTGCCTGGTTCTCTAACTACTTTGCAGACAGGGTTCAGTGTGTCAAATCGGAGGGCCTATTGTCCGATCCTCTGGCAGTCTCTATGGGGGTGCCACAGGGTTCAATTCTTGGGCCAACCCTTTTCTCTATATACATCAACGATGTCGCTCTTGCTGCTGGTGACTCTCTGATCCATCTCTACGCAGATGACACCGTTCTGTATACATCTGGCCCCTCTTTGGACACTGTGTTTACTAACCTTCAAACAAGCTTCAACGCCATACAACACTCCTTCCGTGGCCTCCAACTGCTCTTAAACGCTAGTAAAACTAAGTGCATGCTTTTCTATCGAACGCTGCCAGCACCCGCCCACCGGACTATCATCACTACTCTCGACGGGTCCGAATTAGAATACGTGGACACCTACAAATACCTAGGCATCTGGTTAGACTGTAAACTCAACTTCCAGACTCACATCAACCATCTCCAATCCAAAATTAAATCCAGAATTGGCTTCCTATTTCGCAACAAAGCCTCCTTCACTCATGCTGCCAAACATGCCCTTGTAAAACTGACTATCCTACCGATCCTTGATTTCGGCGATGTCATTTACAAACTAGCCTCCAACACTCTACTTAGCAAATTGGATGTAGTCTATCACAGTGCCATCCGTTTTGTTACCAAAGCCCCATACACTACCCACCACTGCGACCTGTATGCTCTCGTTGGCTGGCCTTCATTATATATTCGTCGCCAAATCCACTGGCTCCAGGTCATCTATAAGTCATTACTAGGTAAATCCCCGCCCTATCTCAGCTCACTGGTCACTATAGCAACACCCACCCGTAGCATGCGCTCCAGCAGGTATATCTCACTGGTCACCCCCAAAGCCAACACCTCCTTTGGCCGCCATTCCTTCCAGTTCGCTGCTGCCAATGACTGGAACGAATTGCAAAAATCACTGAAGCTAGAGGTTCCTATCTCCCTCACTAACTTTAAGCGTCAGCTGTCAAAGCTGCTTATCGATCACTGCACCTGTATATAGCCCTTCTGTAAATAGCCCACACTACTACCTCATCCCCATATTTATTTTTGTTATTTTTCACAAATCTTGCACTCCAGTATCTCTATTTGCACATCATAATTTGCACATCCTTCATTCCTGTGTTAATGATGATAATCTGTAATTTGTCTCACCACTATGGTCTATTTATTGTCCTACCTCTTAACCTTACTGCATTTTGCACTACATTTTGCACTCTGTATATAGACTTTCCATTGTGTTTTTGACCATGTTTGTTTACTGTGTAACTCTGTGTTGTTTTTGTCGCACTGCTTTGCTTTGTCTTGGCCAGGTCGCAGTTGCAAATGAGAACTTGTTCTCAACTGACCTACCTGGTTAAATAAAGGTGAAATAAAAAAAAAAAAAAAAAAAAAAGATTAGATACTGGATTACACATCACTTAAAGAAGGCTTTATGATAAACCCAGCTTAATATGGTCCACTGGTTACAGAAAGAAGTCATAACCAGCCGTATGAACTTGGCATCCAAGATGGCGTAACAGTGTGGACGTGTTTTTTTGTCCTGTCTCATGTGGAGCCATCATGACTGGTCTGCCGACGTAATTTCGTCGGCTTTTCCTCTGCGACGTCGCCGAAACTCCATCTGCTAGCCCCGGCCCGCTAGCATTCTGAACGCCGTGCCTCCCGTTCGCCTAGTGCAGTGTCCACTGAACTGCTCCCTGGCTCACCTCTTTGCTGCTCATCGGACCTTATGATCACTCGGCTACATAGCTGTTGCCTGCTGGACTGTTCCCTAACATGGTACCTCATTCTGTTTATCTGTTAAGTCTCAGTTTCGAATCTCAGGTCCTGTGTGTGTAACTTTTTCTCAACATTTTCTAAGTCTATTCATCGCCATTTACCCGTTGTTGTCTTAGCTCTCTTGATTAACTGTGTTTGTTTTATGCCTCTTTCTTATATGCCTTGTCTGTTGCATTTGAGTTTATTCCTTATCGTTCAATTCCACTGTAGAGCCCCCAATCTGATCAACATGCCTCAGATAGCTCCTTTGTCCCACACCCTACACACGCGGAGACCTCACCTGGCTTAACTGGTGTCTCCAGAGATGCAACCTCTCTCATCGTTACCCAACGCCTAGGTTTACCTCACCTGAATTCACATCCTACCATATCCTTGTCTGTACATTACGCCCTCAATCTGTTCTACCGCGCCCAGACATCTGCTCCTTTTATTCTCTGTACCCAACGCACTAGCCGACCAGTTCTTAAAGCCTTTAGCTGTACCCTTATCCTACTCCTCCTCTGTTCCTCTGGTGATGTAGAGGTAAACCCAGGTCCTGTAGCCCCCAGTACTACACCTATTCCCTAGGCGCTCTCAGTTGTTGATTTCTGTAACCGTAAACGCCTTGGTTTCATGCATGTTAACATCAGAAGACTCCTCCCTAAGTTTGATGTATTCACTGCTTTAGCACACTCTGCCAACCCTGATGTCCTAGCCGTGTCTGAATCCTGGCTCAGGAAGGCCAACAAAAATTCTGACATTTCTATCCCCAACTACAATATTTACAGTCAAGATAGAACTGCCAAAGGAGGCGGAGTTGCAATCTACTGCAGAGATAACCTGCAGAGTTCTGTCATACTATCCAGGTCTGTGCCAAAACAGTTTGAGCTTCTACTTTTAAAAATCCACCTATCCAGAAATAAGTCTCTCACTGTTGCCGTCTATTACTGACCCCCTCAGCCCCCAGCTGTGCCCTGGACACCATATGTGAATTGATTGCCCACCATCTATCTTCAGAGTTTGTACTGTTAGGTGACTTAAACTGGGATATGCTTAACACCCCGGCCATCCTTCAATCTAAGCTAGATGCCCTCACACAAATTATCAAGGAACCTACCAGGTACAACCAAAAATCCGTAAACATGGGCACCATCATAGATATCATCCTGACTAACTTGCCCTCCAAATACACCTCCTCTGCCTCATTGCCTGCGTCCGTAATGGGTCTGCGGTCAAACGGCCACCACTTATCACTGTCAAACGATATGCAACTTTTCAGGGAAGTCAGGAACCAATATACAGTCAGTTAAAAAAGCAAAGGCTAGCTTTTTCAAACAGAAATTTGCATCCTGTAGTACTAATTCCAAAAAGTTCTGGGACACTGTAAAGTCCATGGAAAACAAGAGCATCTCCTCCCAGTTGCCCACTGCATTGAGGCTAGGAAACCACCGATACATTTATGATAATCGAAAATTTCGATAAGCATTTTGCTAAGGCTGGCCATGCTTTCCACCTGGCTACCCCTACCCACAGCTCTGTACCCCCCGCAGCAACTTGCCCAAGCCCCCCCCCCCCCCCCCCCCCCGCTTCTCCTTCACCCAATTCCAGATAGCTGATGTTCTGAAAGAGCTGCAAAATCTGGACCCCTACAAATCTTCTGGGCTAGACCATCTGGACCCTTTCTTTCTAAAATTTTCAGCCGAAATTGTTGCAACCCCTATTACTAGCCTGTTCAACCTCTCTTTTGCATCATCTGAGATCCCTAGAGATTGGAAAGCTGCCACGGTCATCCCCCTGTTCAAAGAGGGAGACACTCTAGACCCAAACTGTTACAGACCTATATCCATCCTGCCCTGCCTTTCTAAAGTCTTCGAAAGCCAAGTTAACAAACAGATCACTGACCACTTCGAAACCCACCATACCTTCTCTGCTATGCAATCTGGTTTCCGAGCTGGTCATGGGTGCACCTCAGCCACACTCAAGGTACTAAACGATATCATAACCGCCATCGATAAAAGACAGTACTCTGCAGCCGTCTTCATCGACCTGGCAGACCCAATTCTTATTGGCAGACTCAACAGCCTTGGTTTCTCAAATGACTGGCCTACCTGGTTAAATAAAGGTGAAATAAATACAAATAAATAAAACTTGCAGTAAAAACAGTAAAACCGAAATCTGGGCTTTTAGATAGAACCTCTATGTGTGATTAAAGAAGGTTCTATATATACAGTGGCAAGAAAAAGTATGTGAACCCATAAAATTTGTCACAACAATAGACAAACACAGTCTGCTTAAACTAATAAAACACAAAACAATTATACGTTTTCTTGTCTTTATTGAATACACTGTGTAAACATTTACAGTGCAGGGTGGAAAAAGTATGTGAACCCTTGGATTTAATAACTGGTTTACCCTCCTTTGGCAGCAATAACCTCAAACAACCGTTTTCTGTAGTTGCAGATCAGACCTGCACAACGGTCAGGAGGAATTTTGGACCATTCCTCTTTACAAAACTGTTTCAGTTCAGCAATATTCTTGGGATGTCTGGTGTGAACCGTTCTTTTGAGATCATGCCACAGCATCTCAATCGGGTTGAGGTCAGGACTCTGACTGGGCCACTCCAGAAGGCGTATTTTCTTCTGTTGAAGCCATTCTGTTGTTGATTTACTTCTGTGTTTTGGGTCGTTGTCCTGTTGCATCACCAAACTTCTGTTGAGCTTCAATTGGCAGACAGCTAGCCTTACATTCTCCTGCAAAATGTCTTGATAAACTTGGGAATTCATCTTTTCGTCTATGATAGCAAGCTCTCCAGGCCCTGAGACAACAAAGCAGATGCTCTTTTGCGAACTTCAGACATGCAGGTTTTTTTGGACAGCAGTGGTTTCTTCTGTGGTGTCCTCACATGAACACCATTCTTGTTTAGTGTTTAACATATCGTAGACTCGTCAACAGAGATGTTATCATGTTCAAGAGATTTCTGTAAGTCTTTAGCTGACACTTTAGGATTCTTCTTAACCTAATTGAGCATTCTGCGCTGTGCTCTTGCAGTAATCTTTGTAGGACGGCCACTCCTAAGGAGAGTAGCAACAGTGCTGAACTTTCTAAATTTCTAGACAATTTGTCTTACCGTGGACTGATGAACATCAAGGCTTTTAGAGATACTTTTTTAACCCTTTCCAGCTTTATGCAAGTCAAGAATTCTTAATCTTAGGTCTTCTGAGATCTCTTTTGTTCGAGGCATGGTTCACATCAGGAAATGATTCTTGTGAATAGCAAACTCAAATTGATTGGACTCCAGGTTAGCTGACTCCTGACTCCAATTAGCTTTTGGAGAAGTCATTAGCCTAGGGGTTCACATACTTTTTCCAACCTACACTGTGAATGTTTAAATTATGTATTCAATATAGACAAGAAAAATGCAACAATATGTGTGTTATTAGTTTAAGCTCACTGTGTTTGTTAATTATTGTGACCTAGATGAAGATCAGATACAATTGTATGACCAATTTATGCAGAAATCTAGGTAATTTCAAAGGGTTCACATACTTTTTCTTGCCACTGTAAACCCATTGAAGGCAGAGAACTTTCCAGGTTCCATCGTTACCGCAGATTGTAGGTTACGTGGAGTTTAGCAAACCTGTGCTGTTGCAAACCAAATGCTAGCCAAAAGTAAGAGAAAATAATGTGTTTATTGAAAGCATACACTCTTAGAAAAAAATTGGTTTATTGGGGTTCTATAAAGAGCCCTTTGGTCAATTCAAATGAATGGTCCACCAACTGCCATTCCAACATGAAAACTCAAGAGGACAGTGGTTTCAAATACCCTATCAATTAGCATGTTAGTTTTCAATTTATTGACGAAAGCAAAGTTGATTATTTAATTAAAATATGTTAAGCCATAATCATATGATAAACTATAGGCTAGATCCCTCAAACTCAACTCTGGACCTCAAAACTAGTTCCACTGTATTTTTTTCATTGTTCCCCTCTAATCAGGGACTGATTTAGACCTGGGACACCAAGTTTGTGTAAATTATTATCAGGAAGAATAGAAAACCAGCATGCTCGGGACCTTGTAGGGTAAGAGATGAGTACCCCTGGGCTAGATAGCTAAGAGGTTGTCTCAGAATTTAGCTAGAAAGAGAAAAGGCTAAGGTTACTTTTAATAAGCATCTTGGCAAGCTAGCTAAGCCTGATTGGTGGAGTGCTGCAGAGATGGTTGTCCTTCTGAAAGCTTCTTGCATTTCCACAGAGGATCTCTGGAACTCTGTCAGTGACCATCGGGTTCTTGGTCACATCCCTGACCAAGGCCCTTCTTCAGTTTGGCCGGGCGGATAGCTCTAGGAAGAGTATGTGGTTCAAATTACTGCCTATTTTGGTTGTACCTGCTGCTCTGCTCAAAAAACACATTTTGAAGTTAAGGGTTAAGGTTAGTCACTTGAAAGGATAAGGTAAGGGTTAAGATTTGGGATAGGGTTTAATCATTATGGTTATGCACTCAATCCACATAGTTAAGGTTAAATGGATACTTCGTGATTTTATCTACTTCCCCAGCGTCAGATGAACTTGTGGATCTGCGTGCAATATGTTTCTGCGTGCAGTTTGAAGGAAGTTGCTAACTAGCGTTAGCACAATTGCTAATCAATGTCATCCATGAGTTTATCTGACTCTGTGGAATTAGATAGAGTGCATAATTAAATTAAGTAATTTACCCACAGGGATCAATAAAGTATATATCTATCTATCTATCTATCTATCTATCTATCTATCTATCTATCTATCTATCTATCTATCTATCTATCTATCTATCTATCTATCTATCTATCTAATTGCCAAAATCCCGAAGTATGCCTAAGGTTTGGGATAGGGTTAAAAAAAAAAAACCACACAAAGAAAACAGTGTCCACGACTGGGATGGAACCCATAACCTTCTGATCCAGAGTCATGGGATTATACCCGTCCGCCTTCCTGATGGTAATAGTGTTCATTGTTGGCCCTAGTGGTCAGTTTTGAAGGCCTTTCCTGACGTTCTTAGGACATGGATAGATGTTCAATTTCAACGCCAATCTTACAGGCGCTTACAGAAGTTGCACACATGGGGACTATTTTTAGTAGCCTAAGGTTAGGGATTTTTGTTTTGCATTTTATAAACACATTTCATGCAATTCTAAGTCATTTTACATAGCTGGAGACTGGCAGATTTTTTTTTTTATACTGCACAAATTATCGAAATGACAGGCTAATTTGACACGGACTAACTGAGAATCTGAAATCGATAAAAAATTACATTGTCTGGAATCCATCAATAGTCTAGGCCTAGGTGTGTGGAGTCACACATATTGTACAATATGAGGAGGAAAGCTTTCTAGTTTCACTGACTCACCCAATGAGGTGCAACTCACTCGCTGGCAATGACCAATACCTCTCTGTTGTTCTACTTTACACAGAGGGGCTATGGAAAGGTATAGGTATAGACACTGGGGTGGTTAGGTATAGCCACTGGGGTGGTTAGGTATAGGACTGGCTCTCAGCATCAAACCACCGAGGTCGCCACCAAGCTCAACAGCGATGATGCTGCCGAGCTCCAGCTAGCTCCCCGTGCAGAGCCTACCCACCCTTTCACAAACGCCACCAGGATAATTGCCCCACAGCCCCCTTCACCTTCGACTGGTCCTGAAGCTCTTGGAACAGAAGAGCCAGCCCAAGTTAGCCTAGAATCCTAACTTAGCAGCAGGTATTTGGTCCAAACATGTTAATTTAATAGCAACGGGTTCATAGGAAGAGAGTGGCTGGAATACTTGGTTGCTGCAGAATTCTATATAATTCCAATGCAAGAACCCGAATGACGCCCCGGGTATATCTACATATCGCTATGTTTCATCATTGAAATAGATAGATTCTATTATGGTTTTCTTGGTAGCCTATTGGTTTTTGTGGTTGTAAATGGAACTGTATGTATTGGAAACGTGTTTATGGTAGGCTGGCCCTGCTTAATTGATTACGTGGGATGAATTTGATCCACAGAAGCGTATTGTGCCATATCACAACGTGTTGCTGTACTCATTAGCGGCATGGTTTTCCATGTCTGAAGCGGGCCTATTTGTTTGGCAAGATAGCTTTGCATGGCTGCATCTCACTGTAGTAGGCTGTAGGCTGTGTTTTGGATATTTGGATCTGCATTCACCTTTTGTTTACTGCGTTTGTTTACTGTTAATGTAACTAGCCTAGATATAGATTGTGTAATTCCTTTATGATCTGATATTTTGTTTAGTAGGCCTACTTGGTACCGCTGTTTGGTTCTGTTTGCATTCATTCGTTCTCATTCACAGTTGTGTCGGTATTCTATGCCAAATTGACATTAAGTTTTTCTGTTTGTGTGCATGAATAACTGGGCTACTACTGTCAGTATTTAGTTTGCATTATTTTGGTAAGATTGCTGTGTGTACGGATGCATTCACATAGGCTGTTTGTAATAGGTGAATTAACTTGTAGCCTATATTCATTATCAAAGTGGCCTTAAGTGTGAAAGGCGCTTTCCATTGTGCTGATACAGCACAAACGCGATAGGCTAAAGATTTCGTGCCAACATGTCACCTCAAAAGCACTCAATCAATGGTCTCGGAGTCTGTTGTGGTTTAGCATGATATAGCTCTGTCTCAATAACAGTTCTGTCTGACTGGGACTAAAGTCAATGCATTTAAACCAACATCATCATTTAAGCCATCCCAACACACACACACACACACATGCAAATAGACTGCTCAACTCTGCCTGCTTGTCCAACATCTACATTTCAATATCATTCCAATGCAAGAACCCCCAAAATTGTGCCCCCCTCACTGATTTCAACTGCCTCCTTAGCCATTTGCTTTCTTAATCTGTGTTTTCCCGCAATTGTATTTTAAATATTTCTAATATTTTGTCTGCATGCTGGCACACCTTAAACTAGAGAATGTTCTGAAACGCAGAGATTGAACATCCGTCTAATACTAGAGCTTGCAGTTTTCCCTGGTCAGGTCACATGGTCAGGAGAACTTCTGGGCCTTATCTATATCCAATGAACTCCAATAAACTCCAATAAGCATCTTTATTTGACCTCTTTCTTCCCCTTTCTTTCACTCACTCCCTTCACAGCCTGACAGCGCCTACAGTGTGCTCTCTGACACTGAAGCACAAACAAAATACTAATTCCCTAAGAACAGAACTATCAATCTCAATGGATGGAATAGTAGACCCTGAGTTCTAAACATTATAACATATTATAACATATTATAACATATTACTACATATAATCCTGAAAATATGCCCCCTCCCGCCCATCTCAGGATTATTTTGATTAATTATGAATAATGCATGAATATCTACCTCCCTCTGGTTTCTAATGCCCCCTCTTTTTGGCTTTGGCACAGCGCCATTCACGCCTCTGTCTGTCTGGGCCCCGACCCTCACAGACTCAAGCCCCCACCCCCCAATCAAAGCTGATTTCCCTAACAAAAGCGAATCAGCCAAAACCATCACCAAAACAATCACATTACTGAAACCACTTTTATGTTAACAAGCCATATTTGGGGTTTGAGAATGAAGCACATTTTGTTTATTTACTGTTTCCATATGTTGTTAATTGTGTACTGTCAACCTTTTCTTTATTTTGGTGTTTGCTTCCCATTCTTTCAGTTTTTATGTTTTTCTGTTACATGGTCCACAAGCACAGGAGAGGAGAAGACAGAGATAGAGAGAGGGAGGGAGAGAGAGAGGACAGTAGCCCTGGTGACAGGGAAGTTGCCGGGTCATTAACAAGGGGCAGGGGGCCTGGACGTATAGATGAGAGTGGGACAGAGAATAGGACAGTGTGACAATCCACTCCCCCACCTCTCACACCCGAGCTAAGCGGCGGGACATGGATGAGGGGGAGGGGGGCAGGTGGGGTGCAGGGGAGAAACGAGGGGGCTGCAGTTATAAAGAGTAAAGACAGAGTGTTATCTGAAACAGCAAATCCCCCCCTGGCTGCAGGGATCTGTGGTGGAGGAAATCAATATACTGTATACTCACTGAACACACTGCCATAACCTTGTCAGACCTCAGCAAGGGTACACCAGCTACAGGGAGAGGGAGAGGGAGAGGGAGAGGGAGAGGGAGAGGGAGAGGGAGAGGGAGAGGGAGAGGGAGAGGGAGAGGGAGAGGGAGAGAAAAGAAGAGGGAGAGATGGGGCAAGGAGGACGAGGATTGGAGAAGGGTAGCGAGGCAGAGGCCAGAAGTGAAAAAAAAAGAGATCAGAGTAGTGGTGTCATGTGGCTGCCCTCAGCAGCTTAGAGTGAGTGGCCAGTATTAGCAAGTGTGTGTGTGTGTGTGTGTGTGTGTGTGTGTGTGTGTGTGTGTGTGTGTGTGTGTGTGTGTGTGTGTGTGTGTGTGTGTGTCTGTGTGTGTGTGTGTGTGTGTGTGTGTGTGTGTGTGTGTGTGTGTGTGTGTGTGTGTGTGTGTGTGTGTCAACCGGCTCAGCACAGAGTGACCATGGCGGTGAACCCTCAGATTCCAGAACAGATAATCACCAGGCCCTCAGTGACCCAGCTCTGGACACACACACACTTTGTCAGCCAGGAAAACTGAAAAACAATCCTATAACATAATTAATTAACAATATCAGATTGTAGTGTGTAGATGTACTATACAATAAGCACAAACACACGGCAGGTTTCTGGTTCACACATGGTCTAGTGGATGAGATGATGCTAGGCCAGTGATTTGAGTCATCAACATGGAGGTGAAACAAGGTCAGGGAATTAAGGGTGTTTAAGAGGGAAATCTGTGACCTGACAAATCATTTATTTAATTGTTTTTATGACGCCAGAGTAGTAGGCTAATAGTCCATCATTCCCTGCTTGAATTGATTTGCCAGCATTTGTCTTCCAATTTTGGATGAAAGGAAACCGTGCCATGAATTAAGAAACCGTGCCATGAATTAAGAAACCGTGCCATGAATTAAGAAACCATGCCATGAATTAAGAAACCATGCCATGAATTAAGAAACCGTGCCATGAATTAAGAAACCGTGCCATGAATTAAGAAACCAAGCCATGAATTAAGAAACCGTGCCATGAATTAAGAAACCAAGCCATGAATTAAGAAACCGTGCCATGAATTAAGAAACCATGCCATGAATTAAGAAACCATGCCATGAATTAAGAAACCGTGCCATGAATTAAGAAACCATGCCATGAATAAAGAAACCATGCCATGAATTAAGAAACCATGCCATGAGTTAAGAAACCGTGCCATGAGTTAAGAAACCGTGCCATGAATTAAGAAACCATGCCATGAATGAAGAATGAAAGGTGTATGTTCTTTCTTTGTATTTATCCTGTTACGTTAGCCATGTTCGCCTCAGCTGGGAGTCAGGGAAAATAAACTTGTTGCGTGGTGGAAGGGAACAAACTAGGCATGTTTTAGCACCACACAAATAGGCTACTAATAGATAGTTCCCTGCTCCACTCTCTCACTGGTAGCCTAGGCTATGTCTGCCTCACAGCTCATATGGTATTCGCAACAAACTCCTGGGTTTATAAAAAATATATTATCTTGAATAAAAAAGGTTTCCGACTTGCAACATAATTGTTCTGAACCGTGAGCCGATCCGCAGGCCGAAAGAATGTTTTCATTCCACCTGCCAGCTGATTTTTTTGTGTGTCAACATAAACACACACACACATTCATGCACACATGCAAACACCACACACTTGCTATCCCACCCCGGCTTTACAAACAAGTTCAGGTCACACACACACACACACACACACACATACCCCACACACGCTATCCCACCCCTTCCCAACGGACGGAAGAGAAGGCGTCATCATTATGCCATATCAATCCCAGGCAGAGAGGAACATGTAAAATACATGTGACTTGTCTTGGCTAATGTATTGATATGGGAGCTAAGGACAGGACTTAATGACCAGGCTCGCTGGCGCACACAGTTAACGCTGCTCTTTCTTCAAGCTACTCCTTTTATCTTAATTATTTAACGGTGTAATATCTGATGACTGTCACCGCTCTCTTTTTTCCTCTCTCCCCCTTTTCCATCGCTTTCTGTATATTTCCCTCTTTACCTCTGTCTTCCCTCGCCTGTGTACTGTCAGGGAGAGGAGCAGAGGTGAGGGTGTAGATGATAGATTGTGTATCAGTGGCCTGCTGGTCCTGTGTTGGCTCTGGTTGATACAGGATGAGGAGCACGCTAGGTTAAGTTCTACCCCCCCCAACCACTTCTGTCTCCTTACCTCCCCCTCCCCCATCTCCTGGCTCAGAGTGTTCCAGTGGTATTGACCTTGTACAGGCCACTTGACCTGCTCCAGCCTCCCAGACACCCACCCAGCTCTGCTGTAATCTGACCCACAGGGCTTCAGGACTGGGAGAGATAGACGGGGGGGGGGGGCAGGGGGGAGCGATGGATATTACTTACAGAGGGAGTGGGAGAGGATGGGGTGAGGAAGGAAAGAGAGAAGGGAGGTGAGAGGGACAGAGATTGTGTTTGATGATGACCAGCAACAAGTACAAGCCCCTAAGTACCAATAATAGAGAGTTATCTGATGAGTAAAGCATAGACTACAGACGCTGGGACGTCCCATTGGGACATAGCTACACGTCTCTGAGACCACCATCCGCGGGAGATGCACCTTCCCACAATTCCCAACTAACACGTCTCCGTTACGCGTCCTCTATTCATTTGAATGTGTTGACGGTTGAAGAAATTGCTGCGCTGAGAATTGAAAAAGTATGAAAGTCAACGGTCCAATATTCTAGAATACTGCTGTACGTACACATTTTGGACGATGATAAACCCTTCATACACACTTGACCTGGCCTGGCTTTTGATATATTACATGATTTACTCAATTCTTTAAATTCTTGAATTTAATATACTGAGTATGTACTTCCTGATTCGGTGTGTGTGTGTGTGTAGGCAGTGTCCTGGCCCTTACACAGGTACCTGTATGCTGGAAGACAGAAGGACAAAAAGAGAGTGCGACTGAGAGAGGAGAGCAAGAAAGGATAGATGATCATTTAAAAAGCAAGCATACATATCTGAATTTGGCCCTGACACACTCCTCCTCCTCCTCCCTCTGCTCTCCA
>CM042388.1:44066340-44103840 GCA_023634145.1 Thymallus thymallus
GTAATTGTTACCAGTGCGTTAGCTTAGCCACATAAAATGCCTGGCCTATTGTGATATGCTAGGAGGTTAAATAGTAGCAGCAATGTGCTGTAGTGACAGACACTCCCCAATCAGCAATGTCTTTAAACAGCAGCACTGAACAAATTGATACTACAACAACCCAATGAAACCTACACAGAGTTTGTGTGTGGAGAAGCAGAGGGACAGAAAGTGTGTGTGTGTGTGTGTGTGTGTGTGTGTGTGTGAGAGAGAGAGAGGTCTTGCATGCGGACATATTTACTTACCTAGAGAGCCTCCCAGCATCACTCAGCACTCAGATCACTTGCGGGCGAGGTCGAAAACAGGTGTGTGTGTGTGTGTGTGAATGTGCGTGCAAGTGTGTGTTTGTATGCCTGCACGTGTATTTACAAAGGTGTGGCTGGGCAAGTAGAACAGGTCAAGCATGTGACCAGCCAGCGCTCAGGGGCAAAGGGTGTGTGCCATAGAAATGGTCTTCTGGGAAACGGTGAGAAAAGTGTACAAGCATGTTTGTGTTCATGTGGTGTGAGTGTCTGCTTGGAACACAATGTGCTGAGGGGTATAGAGCAGGAGGGAGTTTTTCTCTTCCCTCTACTCACAAAGCAGAAACCTGTTGACCTGACTATTTTATTAGGCAAGTCAGTTAAGAACAGCCTAGGAACAGTGGGTTAACTGCCTTGTTCAAGGGGCAGAACTACAGATTTTTTTTCGCTTGACATGTCAGGGATTTGATCCAGCAACCTTTCAGTTACAGGCCCAACACTCTAACCACTCAGCTACCTGCTGTCACAGCAGTGGGTTACATGCAGAAGACACATTTTGTTTGAATGCTTTAAGATGTGCAAATGACTAGTTCTCCCCTTTCCGTACAGAGAAACAGACTGTTGTAAAGTTGAATAATTAACTGTTTTGTATGTCTGTATGTATACACAGCCTAGCATTGAACACATTACCCTTGGAGCTGGAGCTCACGGTTTACACCCATCCACCATCCCTGTCCACAATGGAATAGTAAACCCCAAGCATACTTAATGGTAATAGTGCTCACAGTTGCTCCTAGTGGCCGGTTTGGAAGTAATCTCCCGACATCCTGCTTACCTGGACGGACGTCGAATTTCACAGTGGATCTTGAGCGACCTGGCTGCTATCACACACACACACACACACACACACACATGCAGACGCACAAACACTAGGCCTGGGTTCAAATACTACTTAAAATATCTCAATTACTTTCACATACATTTCAAAGTATGTGAAAAGACAAGCAGTTGAATGTTGGAATGTATTTGGAAATACATTTGGAAAATATTGGTATGTATTTGAAAGTGCTCAAATACACCGACTCAAATACATTGCCATGCATTTTACCCAGACATTTTAAAATAGTATTTGAAATAAGTATTTTAAAATATTTTCAAATAGAAGATTATTTATAGGAAATTTTTTGAATATACTTTCAAATACTTCCAATATAAATAGTTGATTCAGGCCACATTATTTGGAAATACTCTTTCATACCCCATGACTTTTTCCACATTTTGTTGTGTAACAGCCTGATTTTTAAACGGATTAAATCACTTTTACTGGCCTACAGACAATAACTCATAATGTCAAAGCTCAAACGTCTGGAGTCAATAAGTACTCAACCCTCTTTGTTATGGCATGACTAAATAAGTTCAGGAGAAAACACGTGCTTAACAAGTCACATAATAAAGTGCATGGACTCACTCTGTGTGCAATAATAGTGTTAAATATGATTTTTGAATGACTTCCTCATCTCTGTACCCCACACATGCAGTTATCTGTATGGTCCATCAGTCGATTAATATGTACTGAGATATTTCAGTATTTCATTTTCATTGATTTTGTTAGTCACTCTCACTTAGATAGTATGAATATGGCATAAGTCATGGCAAAATGTGTAGAACTGCAAGAAATTAGCTTTGAAACTGCAACATTTGCTCTCCATCTATGGCTAAACTTTAAAGCTATACATTTTTCTCTCCTCCACCAAGAGGGGGTTCACTAAAATGTTTTGCCCGCGAGGTGGGCGATGGGGGCGGGGCTCAACCAAATATTGCTTAGGGCCCCGAAAATGCTAGAAAAGGCCCTGTGTGTGTGTGTGTGCGTGCACTTAGAGGATGTACTCTATAATGCAGGTTAGTATGCACAGAGAATGTACGTACGTTTAATATAGTGTGTAAGTGTGTAGAGTAGGTGAGGTCTGGAGGTGAGGCCTCTCTCTGGGGTCACAGACGAGAGAAAAGCCCTGGTGAGACCCAAGTACTGAGAGATAGTACAGAAGGGTGTACTGTACCAAGTTAGTGAGCAAGCATGTTGACATAAGGAACAGATAGCATCTGTTTTTTCTACTTCTTGACTTGGACACAAGGGGTGTCCAAGAGGTGTCTTCTCTTTCTCATTCCTGTCCCCATTCACTCTTTGAAAGACAGGCGGAGAGTGGGGGAGGGGTGAAAGGAGAGTGGGGGAGGGGTGAAAGGAGAGTGGGGGAGGGGTGAAAGGAGAGTGGGGGAGGGGGGAGGGGGGAAAGAAGAGTGTGGGAGGGAGACGTTTTTTTCACCCTTAACCCCACTGTCTGCACTCTCTGACCTTTTTAACCCTAAACCGAGGGCAGCCATTTGTGCTATTATGTGTGTTTCGTTGCGTTATTTGTAACTTATTCTTTTGTAACATAACGTTTCAGCCACTGTATTTTACCGCCGAAAAGAGCTTTACCTAGCACTTATTTTACTTAAAAACTGCATTATTGGATAGGGTTTGTAAGTAAGCATTTCAATATAAGGTCTACACCTGTTGTATTCGGCGCACGTGACAAATAAAATGTAATTTGATTTGAGATATCACCCCCCACCTTCTCCGCTATCCCCCATCCTCCTCTCTCACCCTGCCCCACAGCTGGCTAGTCTAAACTTTTATCTGTGGTGTCTACACCTTGATTTCCTGGGCTCCTTGTCTATCTATAGACTTTAACCTCAGTGGGCTCAGCAGACAACCCTGGCCAGGACAAGGCCAACTATTACATCTGTCACACCATCCACAGAGAGAGAGAAGGGAGAAGAGAGGGAGGGGTAAAGTTAAAGAAAGAGGTAAAGAGAGAAAGAGGTAGAGAGTAAGAGAAAGGAAAAGGAAACGAGAGGTGGATAGCCAAAAGAGCAGCAGACGGGGGAGAGAGGGTAAGAGAGAGAGAGATATAGAGAGAGAGATATAGAGAGAGAGATATATAGAGAGAGAGATATAGAGAGATATATCTATAGAGAGAGAGATATAGAGAGAGAGATATAGAGAGATATATCTATAGAGAGAGAGATATAGAGAGATAAATCTATAGAGAGAGAGATATAGAGAGAGAGATATAGAGAGAGATATAGGGAGAGAGAGAGAGATAGAGAGAGAGATATAAGGAGAGAGCTAGAGAGAGAGAGAGAGAGAGAGAGAGAGAGCGATAGAGAGAGAGAGAGAGAGAGAGATAGAGAGAGAGTTATAAGGAGAGAGCTAGAGAGAGAGAGTGAGATAGAGAGAGAGAGAGATATAGGGAGAGAGAGAGAGAGAGAGATATATAAGGAGAGAGAGAGATATAAGGAGAGAGAGAGATATAGGGAGAGAGAGAGAGAGAGAGAGAGAGAGAGAGAGAGATAGATAGAGAGAGAGAGAGAGAGAGATATAGAGAGAGATATAGAGAGAGAGATGGATTTATGATGTCACACAGGGATGGCCAGTCAAGGCCAGGGACACTGATACGGAGGTGAACTCTGAACTTTCACTCCAATGCCTGGCAAATCATGGTCACAGCAAAGAACATAACCCCAAAATACTAGCTATTACACCAAGACTCAATTCCATTCAGTATTGAATCTGATGGACTTGTACTGTCATCAACTGAAGACATCAATGATTTCTTGTTTCTGTCCTGCGCCTAAAGAGTTGCCAAAAGCTGAACATGCATGCTTCACATGTAGCATGGCTGTGTGTTTTGACTGTGTGTTTTGACTGTGTGTTTTGACTGTGTGTTTGTCACGTCATCTGTGAATTCTACACATCTCTCAGTTGGGCCTGTGTACGATAGTGGAGGCTATGATTCGCCCCCGATGGCCTTTTTATTAGAGTTGAATACATGTGTATTAAACGGTTATTAAATGTTCAATGAGGATGAAGCACAATAGCAAAGTAATATCCACAATAACTATCTTGGGATCAATCTGTCTGATTAAGAAAGAATGCCAAAATGACCATGTTGTGGATGTTCCAATTAAGCACTGATCGAGGACCTGTTTACCCTTTCCCAATTCTAGCCTTCACAATAGCAAGGAAAATCCATACACACTGACCTTAGATCAGCGGTTAAAGTCAACCTCATACTAAGCTGTATGTCTCTGCCATGTGTTCATTATTCAGTGTTTGTGTATAGTAATGGTCACTGAGTGGCTCTTAAGTAGCATTTACTTTGTGTCCATCCTCACTATACCACAGTGGTCAGATTCATGTAGGCTGCTGTACATGGTAGATACATTTATAGAAGCCAAGCACAGTAATGTGCAGTATAGCCACAGGCATGCATGCACACATGCACACGCACGCACACACACACACACACACACTTTGACCATGATCCATTCAGCAATGCTCCCAGGCCAAATAACAAAACCACCTGTGAAAACATGTTCTTAAGTCTGTGGAGAATCTTCAACTGTAAAACAGTGGCGGGATAAAAATCCATAGCTGTTTATAGGGACTGCGGGTCATGCTTGTATAGATTTTATAACAGTGAGTCAGTGACAAATGCATTATACTTTTCACATAAACGTTAAAAAAGTTTCGGGAGCCCCAGTAAAGCTGAAAAGGCCTAAATCCTTTGTGAGTTTATAACACAATGAATTTATCATAGAGAGAGAGAGAGAGAGAGAGAGGGAGAGAGAGAGAGAGAGAGAGAGAGAGCGAGAGCGAGAGCGAGAGAGAGAGAGAGAGAGAGAGAGAGAGAGAGAGAGAGAGAGAGAGCGAGAGCGAGAGCGAGAGAGAGAGAGAGAGAGAGAGAGAGAGAGAGAGAGAGAGCTATAGAGAGAGAGATGGCAGTTGATTTGTTTTATTTGCCTGGCCGGCTCTGCCGGAGGCCAGTCGCATTGTTCAACAAGGAGAAAATAGGTGCCTGCTGCTGCTATGGCTCCAGGAAGTGCTGTAATGTTTGGTTGCTCAGGTGTAACCCACAGGCTCACACAAAACAGGGCCTCAAAACAAGTGGCTGTGGTTTATGAAGAACAGAAAACACACTTGTCATTCTTGTGAGATGTATCTTTCTAATACACTAAGTGTGCGTTATTGGATGAACACAGCTGCCAGGTGTCTCTCCTACAAGGGAGATCTAATGTTTGAGTTCAAATGTGTTGCATTTGGTGGATGTTATTATGATGGATGGGTTTTGACAGATTAATACTTTTGAATAAATCTGAGTAAACAGTGATATGTAATTATATATATTGATATTATATTCTAAACTTGGGTGAGCTGATACAAAGCAAGGGTGGATGGTGGCAAGTAGTTAAACAAAAGGAGCCTATTGAGGAGTGACACGTACGTAACATGTATGTGCTCAGAGATAGCGTGCAAACTGTCTGCAGTCACTCCACTAAAGCTGCTTTACCTACGAACACACACACGCACGGACGCACACACACACAAACAACATAATTATACTTTCGTTTTTTTTTATTAATAGTTTTTCAATAAAGGGAAAAAAATGGGTGTGTGAACAAGATAATGCAGACAACTGTCATACAACTGAACAGAGATCAGTTTGTCCAATGACCTTCGGCCAATCTTTGAAAAATAAAGAAATAATATTATAACAAAAAATAAAACAAAAAAAGCCTTCTTCCTTGTCTCTATTTTAAACAGAGCATATAGGTAATAATAAATAGCAACTCCCATGATAAAATATCAAGTTCAAGTTCAAGTTACAACACACAGCTCTCAGAACAAGAATAGAAAAGGCTGATAACAAAATATTCCACATTGCCATTTAGAAAAAAGGCTCAACTCAACTTATTGTTCATTTTTAAATATGCTTTGCATATGAAAGTAAACCCCATCTAAATATAAAGCACCATTTAGTATTTGGCAATGAAACAAAACTGCAAAACATAGATTTTTTTGAAATTCATTTATTCAGAATTAAATCGATGTACTGCATATGAAGAAAGTTATTTTTTTTTTCTTGAGATGTTGGAATGTAGTCAGGTGGGATAGGTGGGAAAGACAGAAGCACACAACAGAACAGCCCGACGTTAGCTTGCATTACTGCATACAGAATGGCAGCAGGGGGAGGAGGTCCAAACCAAACAAAAAAATATATGTACAACCTGTGAGCAGGAACCAGAGCAGAGTGGTAGCCATTTTATGGCCCACTGCGTTCAATGTCGGTCGCATACTTCTTATTTTTTTTATTGGGTTTTATAAAAAAAAAATTAACATACACTATGTTATCCTGCCAAATTAAAAAAATAAACCGTGGCAGCTTGTTTTGTTTTTTTACTACCCAAAAAGGTACGTAAATACCTTTAGAGAGAGAACAAGCAACAGTTAAAAATACGAGCCTCAATATAAATACTATAGTGCCTACTCTAAGTGAACATTGAATTCAAATACCATTCTAGAAAACAGAAAAAGAAGACCATAAGTGTGTTTAAGCATTGGAATTGACATGTGTGCATCTTCCTATATTTAAGACCGCTGTTATATACTCATATCATCTTAAACCTTTCCCCAATGCAAATTTTATTCAACCTGAAGAGCCGCGAAGAGCCAAGGCAAAATAAAAAGTCACCGTTTTTTTTTATATATACTGTGATCGAGTCTTGAAAACCACCAAGACAGAGAGGAAAAGAGAAACAACGGCAAACTTAAATACAGTTTCACCTAAAGATATAAAAAAAAAAAAACATTTTAATATTTATACAAAAAAATAAGAAGATTTGTACTAAAACAATTCTTGCAGTGTGAACAGCAAGTTTGTCATCTAGCTGAGGGATGTTTTTACCCAGTCACAGCACTGAGTGCTTTGCTGGCGTTTCCTGGGGTTAAACAACAAAGGTCAGAGGTGGTCAAAGGTGAAGGATGAGGGTCAAGGATGGAGTGGCTGGCAACAGATTCTGTATTCGTCACTATGTAAAACAATGAAACCCTTAGCCATCAGTCAACATTTTAACAAGTTTTCCCTTAAGCGTATACCTGTAAACTGGGAAAATTGAACAGTGCACTTCTTTTTTGTCCTGTAAATTAAGTCTAACTTTAGTCTCGACTGCTATACAGACGTTGTACCAACGTTAGACAATGTTAGAGTATCTGTACAGACTCTGAGGCAGCGTGACAAGTGCTATTTCACCATCAACCGGGGTGGATGTCTGCAACTCAACATGGAAAAAAACTCTCCTTTCACGTCAACACAAACAGTAAACAGTACAAAACAGAAAATAAAATAAAAGTACCTCTGCCCTGTATTACAAACCTATGTATGATTATTTTGTCTAATCTCCACTCTTTCTTTACAAGAGCCCTGGCAAGATTACAACAACCTTCCTTTCAAGTTTAGGCAATTCATAGTTAATCATCACTGATGGATAGAAGGTTTAAATGTATTATAAAAAATGAAATCCCCCCAAAGCACTCCATTCTGTTAGCTTCTAATTCTGTGTAACTTTTTTTGAATAGCTTGTATTCATTCGAATGCCCTCGTATTGTATGGTGTGCTGGGAGATTACACAGCATCCTACGCTTGTGCTACTGTAAATACATGACAACTCTCAATGTCTTCAGAAAACAAAGTCCCATGACTTTAGGATTGTACATTACAGAGTACCTTTGTGTTCAGTACCTCGCACCAGAGAAAAAAAATTCAGTTATACACAATACTGCCTGTACCGTGCCTGCTGAAAACCTCACCATTTAAAGACACTATAATACATGTAATAGGTAGCTAAATGATGATTAACCAGAATTCTCCAAAGTCTCTGTATTACTATTGTCAGTTAATCTTGTAAGTAACAGTCGACTTTAGCAGTCAGGTACTTGATGCAAGAACCTTTACTCTGGGTGGATTCAACCATTGTCCAGCATACAGCCAAGACCCCAAGTTTATAGCAGATAGGAAGATTATTAACCAATGCAGTTTCAAGATATTAAAGGCACACTTTTCTTTTTTGTTTTACCAAATGATAGTACAAATTCAAATCTTAACACATCCTCATGTTTTTATGAAGAAATCTAAAGGCTGTCACTGCTTTGTGTTTAGTAATCAAGCCAATTCATAGATTATGTTTTAACCCCATAGGGACAGAACATCTTTTAGAAAGATGAAGGTTAAGTGCGATTCCGAGGTCGTCCAGAGAGGGTTAAGCTGAAAACTGTTCATCCTCCAATGTTACAACACAAAACTGTACATGATATGTGTTACAGAATGTATGCAGCATGGTGCTTTCTTTCTTGTGTTTTCTATATATTTAAAAAAAATAAAAAACAGAACAAGAAAACAGCAACACATTTTACTCAACAACTAACCAACCAGGGACATTTTCTTTTTTTTTATTAGCCAAAACATACCATGCATGCTGTCTAATTCCCACCCCCCCCAAAAAAAAATTAATTGAATAAAAAAAACATAAGTACACAACATGTAAATTATTGCACAAGAGAAAGGCTTGAAGTTTTGCGTCAATGCAATAGTATTGCCCCGATACATGCATTCAACGAGTAATGGAAACGGGGTGTGCTGGTGCAGAGCACGTTGTCCATGGTACTGGCAAAAGAGGAGGGGAAAATCTACAGGGGACTGGGGAGGGGGGGGGGTTCCCACTACTCCGATTTTATTTCGGCACTCAAGGGGCGGTCACTGTGCCATTTTTTCATGTGTTTCTCCAAGGTACTGTACACGCTGAAGGGCATCTGACAAATCTCACACTTGTACACGTCCTTGCCGATCTGCCCGTGGGTCTTCATGTGGCGTGTGAGCTTGCTGCTCTGGGCGCAGGCGTAGTTGCACAGCTCGCACTTGTAGGGCCTCTCGCCCGTGTGGCTGCGCCGGTGCACCGTCAGGTTGCTACAGTTCTTGAAAATCTTGCCACAGTACTCACAGGTGTCGGTGCGCCTGCTGCTGTCCTTGGAGCCAGGACGAGTCAGCGGAGCCCCCAGGTGGGGAGTGCTCCCCCCGCTCCCCGTCCCGCTGCGGCCCGACACCCCCCCATCCACCTCCCCAGGAGGGGTGGAGAAGCGCAGGCTGCCATTCTCAGACGAGTGCTCCGATGGAGAAGAGGCGAAGGGTGATTGTCTGGAGTCCCCTCCAAAGTTCAGAAAGGGGTCCTTGAGTTGTCGGGAGGCGGCGTAGCCGGCCAACCACTGGGAGTAGACGTTCTCTGTGTTGGGGATGGTGGGGGTAGGCAGGTCAAACTCCTTCTCCAGCTTGATGCGTTTGGAGAAGGGGCTTAGGGGGCTAGGGCTGCCCAGGAGCAGCTTCTTGGAAAGGCCCACCGAGGCTGCTTCGCTGGGGGACGTGCCGCGCCCGTTGATGGCCACGGCCGAGATGCAGTCCCCCTCTCTGCGGTCCGACTCCAGCGTTGAGTCCTCGTCGCACAGCTTCCGCTGTGTGTGCTCGCGGTTGTGGTGGTGTATGTGGTTTTCTTGGTCCAGCGCGCTGCGCTTGTGTGCGTGAAAGGCTTCACTGAAGTGCTGCATGCTGGCTGCCAACCCCATGCCCTGCATCACCTCAGGCAGCGAGCGAGGGATGGAACCCTCCTCTCCTCCTACCAGGCGAACCCCAACTCCCTCGACCCCAATGCTGCCGTTGTTCCCATGGTGCCGCGCTGCCTCCAGACTCAAGCTGAAGTGGTAGCTGTTGTTCCTCCTAGCTCCATCCACCTTCTCTTCCTCTTCCTCCTCTTCCGCCTCTTCACCCTCCTCTTCTTCTTCCTCCTCTTCCTCTTCTTCTTCCTCTTCTTCCTCCTCCTCCTCCCCATTCTCCCGGCGCAGGCGGTTGTTCTCACTTTTAAGCTTGGCCACCACTGACTTGAGGGCGCTGCTGGCGCTGCCCATTCGCTCGCTGGTGCCCGGCTCGGGTGAGGAGGCCGCAGAGAGCCCATCTTCCGACTTTTCGGCGTTGGGCGAGCCCGACTTGTGCATGTGCGTCTTCATGTGACGCTTGAGTTTGCTGGCCTGGGTGCAGGCGTGGTCACACAGATGGCACTTGTAGGGCTTCTCGCCCGTGTGGCTGCGCCGGTGCACAATGAGATTACTCTGGAACTTGAAGCTCTTGCCACAGAACTCGCACGACTTGGTCTTCAGCGGAGTCGAGGGCTGGGGGCATGAGGATGGCAGTGGGGTGGTGGGGGTGGTATGGGAACCCGAGGGGGACTGCATTGAGGGAGGCAGGGGAGGGGGGGTGGACAGGTAGGGAGGCTTTCCCCCACCGCCATCCCCTCCACCGGGCTGGAATGGTTGGAGCAGCCGTTGCATTTGGCTGGGCTGGTTGGGAGAGTGGGGGGGAGTGGACCCTGAGGTGTTGCCTGCCAGCTCCCTCAGCCGGCGAGAGAAGTCCATGGCCGATGGTGGGTCCAGCGGCATGGGGGGGTTGAGGCGCAGCACCCTGTCGAAGGCACTCGGATGGTGGGCTGCCAGCGTCAGCTCCTCTGGATTCCGGTGGTGGGGGTCCAGGTGGTGGCGCGGAGGGGGACTGAAGAGCGGCGGCGTCGGGGGAAAACGCTGGTGCCCACCACCTCCGTCCCGGCCCCCCGAGCCTGATCCTGGGATGCGGAGGAGGCTGAAGGGGCTGGCCTCAGGCAAGTGGAGGCCGTGGAGAGGGGGCTGTGAGGGGCAGTCTGCGCCACCGCCCAGGGAAGAAGGTCTGCCCATGCGGGGAGTGAGGGGGCTGCCATGGCCGTGTTCGCTCTCCAGGTAGATGCGAAAGCCATGGGTATTCTGGGCGTGCTGGAGCAGGAACCAAGCACTGCCGTAGGCCTGTTTACAGGTGGTGCAGGTGTAGGTACTGGGCTCTTCCTTACCTGCAGGGGGAAAAAGAGGGAGAGTGGACACAGAGTTAGACTCACAACAACAATCAATTAATTATTAAATAATATACATGATTGATCCCCGAAGGAAATGCGTTAAAGAGTTTAGCTCAATTCAGATGTGCTGCATTTGAATGTATTCTATCCTTAACTCTCGTATGGGTAAAATATATTTTAGAAAGCCATCATATGATGTTAGGGTAAATCTATCTTAATTTCCAGGCTGATCATCTTTAACAAAGACAAGACTTAAGAGAGCAAGAAAAAAATCACATCTTAACAAGGTCATGATCAGCTTTAGTTAAAGGACTGTGTGTGTGTGTGTGTGTGTGTGTGTGTGTGTGTGTGTGTGTGTGTGTGTGTGTGTGTGTGTGTGTGTGTGTGTGTGTGTGTGTGTGTGTAGGATCACAGCTTCCTAAAGTCTGCTTTGGGACACTGTTATCCCAGCTGACTGTGAGCAGTCTCTCAGCTTGCTACAGAGCAAACAATGACTGCTATCCCTGCAGAGAACACACTTCAATTGATGTACAGTAATAACCCCTAACAGAGAAACACAAAACCAATGAGAATTGCAGATACTACTGCAGTACTGAGAATTGCAGATACTACTACAGTACTAAGAATAGCAGAAACTACTACAGTACTAAGAATAGCAGATACTACTACAGTACTAAGAATAGCAGATACTACTACAGTACTGAGAATAGCAGATACTACTACAGTACTAAGAATAGCAGACACTACTACACTACTGAGAATAGCAGATACTACTACACTACTGAGAATAGCAGATACTACTACAATACTGAGAATAGAAGATACTACTACAGTCCTGGGAATAGCCAATACTACTACAGTACTTAGAATAGCAGATACTACTAAAGTACTGAGAATAGCAGATACTATAACAGTACTTAGAATAGCAGCAACTACTACAGAACTGAGAATAGCAGATACTACTGAAGTACTGAGAAAAGCAGATACTACAACAGTACTGAGAATAGCAGACACTACTACAATACTGAGAATAGCAGATACTACTACAATACTGAGAATAGAAGATACTACTACAGTCATGGGAATAGCAGATACTACTACAGTACTTAGAATAGCAGATACTACTAAAGTACTGAGAATAGCAGATACTATAACAGTATTTAGAATACCAGATACTACTACAGTACTGAGAATACCAGATACTACAACAGTACTGAGAATAGCAGACACTACTACAATACTGAGAATAGCAGATACTACTACAATACTGAGAATAGAAGATACTACTACAGTCCTGGGAATAGCAGATACTACTACAGTATTTAGCATACCAGATACTACTACAGTATTTAGAATACCAGATACTACTACAGTATTTAGAATACCAGATACTACTACAGTATTTAGAATAGCAAATACTACTACAGTACTGAGAATACCAGATACTACTACAGTATTTAGAATAGCAAATACTATTACAGTACTGAGAATAGCAGATACTACTACAGTACTGAGAATAGCAGATACTACTACAGTACTTAGAATAGCAGATACTGCTACAGTATTTAGAATACCAGATACTACTACAGTATTTAGAATAGCAAATACTACTACAGTATTTAGAATAGCAAATCCTACTACAGTACTGAGAATAGCAGATACTACTACAGTACTTAAGGGACGACTGTAAAATGCCTCTACTTTGTTATTTTAGACTAAATTCATATTGACACAGACAGTATATACTGTAATAATTTCTTGCTTTGAGTAGTGACATACACACGCATGCATGCACACACACACACACACACACACACACACACAGACAGAAGAAAAGCCTCTTGCTGTGCATAACTAGAACCGCCCTCTCAATTCCGGCCCAGTGAAGTATTCCGCCGCTTGTGACAACAAAGGAACATTTAAAACAATAATTGACTTTGAATGGCACTCTGACAATGACCTGTGGTCCGCTTCACAATGCATGTGTCATCTCATTAAGCCCGGCCTCCTCCATCAGCTCATTTACAAGATTAGATCGTAAACGGGCCGCCTCTGAAAGCCTTTCATTATGAAACCAGTTATATGGATGCAGACTCATGCATAGTCACACACACAGACACGTACATGTGCACGCACGCACGCACACCACACACACACACACACTCACACACACACACACACAAAACACAGTACTGATTATTTAATAAAGATTGCTGTTCAACTGCTCTGCCTGTATACACAGATTCTCCCACAGGTGCACACACACACAAACACACACACAGACATACAAACATGTAGACAGTAAACAGATGAATGCTGAAATGTGTTTCTATACACATAGATAGGCATGGTAAAACACACAGCAATAAAGAGTGAGCTGTATTGTGGTATCTTGGTCCAGTGTGAGTGGGTCATTCAGCCCATATACCCAGGGACCCTCCACAAGTTGGTCCCCCTTCAGAATAGTGGCTCTACCGCACCCAGACAACACAGGAGACACAGGCCTGGGACGAGACTAAGGTGAGCCTCAAACAAGCCTGGGAATTAAGCTCTAACAGATGAGCATAAGACCAACTGTTTACAAGTCATATCATTGCACTAAAATGGGAATATACTATATATATATATATATATATATATATATATATATATATATAGGCAAGCAAATTCCCAATATGAATGATTTTCAAAAAAATATATTGGATCTATACTTTATTCTCAGAATGACAAACCAACATATTTAGCTATGCAATCCAGACAAATAGATAAATTAATACAATGTCAAAGGCCTTAGACACATTGTCGATAATTACTGAGGATACATTTCCAGATAAAAAGCCATTTTGTGATAAAGTGCTGTGTAGCACATCAAATCAAAAGGTAAACAGACGGGGGGGCAGTCACTAAAGCCTCCATACTCATGCTAACGACTGGCAGTATGAAACCAGAGAATTAGGGACAGCACTAAAAGGGTCAACACTGTCACCAAAAACAGCCATCAGTTAAAGTGTGCCGTGTGAGTGGTCTGTGTCTGTGTGAGAGGGGTGTCACCAAAGGGCACAACTTTTTTCTCACCTCTTTATGATGTATATACAATGTGCGACGGAAAAAGACGTGCAGAGAGCAAGGCTTCCCTGCTCTGCTTGTGTGAGCAAGTGTGTATGTGAGAGACCAGCAGTCACTACTGGGCTGTGTGATGGGGGGGGGGGGTGGGTGAGTGAGTGAGTGAGTGAGTGAGTGAGTGAAAAGTGTGAGAGTCGGCGGTTGGGTTGGATGATCCTGTCAAGACATAGACAGGGTGTGCCTGTGCATCTCTCCCCTCAGTGGTGGACCCTCCCCCAGACACTCAAACCCCTTTGTGTTCTGTCTGGGTCTAACACACTGGGAGAATTCACACACACACACACACACACACACACACACACTTATCTGTCACCACCTACAGTTGAGGAAGTCCAGCATTAGCTAGTAAATGGTGGATAATTATAATCGTCTGCTAATTGTTGCCACCTGCAGAGGGTCTAACCCTTATGCATTATTTGCATTTCCATTTAGAGTTTTTTTCTACTCACATAGACATTTATAGATGTGCAAGAGCATTGGACAACGTTGAAATGATTGGACTTCTGAGAGTCATAACAGCTTGCTTCTAATTCAGCCATCTCTCAGGTCAACTCTAACGAGACATAATGTGTGAGGGAGAGACAGACAGACAGACAGACAGACAGACAGACAGACAGACAGACAGACAGACAGACAGACAGACAGACAGACAGACAGACAGACAGACAGACAGACAGACGTACTGAGGCCGTACTAGGACAGAGCTGTGGCTGGGGTTTAGGCTTCAGCCCACGTCACTCATGACAGTATTTGGCCGCAACTGCAGAGCTTGGCAGCATCGTGTTCAGATCGCAGACAGAAAGAGAGGAATGAGAGAGAGAGAGAGAGAGAGAGAGAGAGAGAGAGAGAGAGAGAGAGAGAGAGATTCTCACTCCCAGGCAGATACAGAGAGAGAGATGCCAGCTTATAACACTGGGAAATGTCAGAGCCATTTAACCAGCAATGAGCCATCAAAGAAAAAGAGAGGAAGAAAGAGGAAGAGAGAGAGAGAGACATAAACACACACATAGACCATATTGCACCACATTATAGACACACATACCGCCATCACACATGCTCTAACATATCACACCATCCCTACTTTCATATGGACACCCTTAGTTCACACACGCAGACACAAACACACGCGCTCACACACAAAGTACTAAACCCTGTTAAACCGAGGACACTGCAGAGGCACTTAGGCAATGTTAGATGTGAGAAGGTGGCACACACAGAGGTGGAGAGTCATGAAACATGAGACTGGAGGGAAGGAGATGTGTGTGTGTGTGTGTGTGTGTGTGTGTGTGTGTGTGTGTGTGTGTGTGTGTGTGTGTGTGTTGAAACTTCCCCTGCTTACTGGATCTCTCTAGGGAAATGCACCACTCTGAGCAGATCGCTTTACAGGGCCTAAAATAACTCCACTGTTCCAAGCTGTGAAGATACACACACACACACACACACAAACACACAAACACACACACACACACACACACAGCCTGTCAGGGGCACAGCAGTAAGATTTCCAGTATGGCACTGCCTGAAAAAGGATAATACATACATTTTTTATTTAGAGGAATATGCCTTCTGTGTAAAACAGGAAGAGGAATTCAGGGAGAGAGAGGGAGAGAGATGAGAGAGAGTGAGAGTGTGTGTAATGCCGTATCTATCTTGGTAGAGAGCAGACATCTCTGTGCTCCGTCTGGACGGGTGGCAGGGGCAAACAAAGATGGATGCCAGCTTTAAACAGCTTGGGCAGCCTGAGCCCCAGACACGCAGTCTCCTATTGCTCATCTGCCATCTTACCAAGAATACCACCTCTACTTGCACCACACACGCCCAAGACAATGTAAACTCCCAACTGTTCCCCCCATCCCCCACTCGACACATTACACACGCTACACACTACCCAAACACGCATCACAAACACTGACAAGCAGAACAAACGGCCAACACATCCCTCAACTCTAGGACATTTGGACAGTTCCCTTTGTCCCCTGTTCCCCATCTCTCCTCGACCTTGCTCTCTCTTATTCACTATCTCTCCATCCCCATTCTCCCTATCTCTCTCTCTCTCTCTCTCTCTCTCTCTCTCTCTCTCTCTCTTTCTCTCGCTCTCTACCTCTCTACCTCTCTACCTCTCTTACTTTCTCTCTCTCTCTCTCTCTCTCTCTCTCTCTCTCTCTCCCTCTCTCGCTCCCTCCCTCCAATTTGTAGCTCCATCTCTCTCTCTCTCTCTCTCTCTCCCACTCTCTGTGTTGTTGTGTCCTTGGCTATGCAGTGCAGATTCCACCTCTGGGTGAGATAATGGTAATTGAGGTAATGGAACATCGCAGAAACAGGATTATGGAATACGACAGGGAGAAAGGACAATGTCCCCTAATATAATTTGAGAATTCTATCAGCGGCTTAGGCTTTCAAGATCTCCTGAAATATTTATGTGTGGAAGTCCCTTCACCCGTGACCAACTCCGCAAATATATTACATTACCTTAA
Source organism: Thymallus thymallus (assembly GCA_023634145.1). Lineage (NCBI taxonomy): Eukaryota > Metazoa > Chordata > Actinopteri > Salmoniformes > Salmonidae > Thymallus > Thymallus thymallus. The sequence goes on from CM042388.1 coordinate 44,083,019, forward strand.
AAGTGTATCATGCATTAGCTATAGAATTACTCAAGGATATGATACCTGCAATATACATTATTAAGGTGCAAATATTCTATTATGTAAAATTCTGTAAAACCCCAAGAATAGTGTTCTTGTTTATAGTTATGGATATTATGATCCTTCTGACTACCTAAAGCCATCTACTCTGGCATAGCGAGTTTAGTCTGTATTGCCTCGTAGTCTACAGAAAGACACACACACACACACACACACATACACACACACACAGGTCTTTGTCCTGGCCCAGACTCTCAGTGGTACGCCAACTGACTAACCACATACAAAGGCCTGTTTGACCAACACTTGTTCCCAGACAAAGCCGGAGCAGGGAAGACCAGGGAACAGAGAGCCGGGAAGAAAAACCACCCAGGGTGGAGCGTTCTGCGAGACACCAGCAGAAACCAACAGCCCGAAGCCCCTTTCCTGCAGTCAAATGACCAAATCGCCCTCTAGTGGCCTCATGAGTGGAATGTTATTTATATAATTGTTTTACTTTTTTTTTGTTGCCCAAAATCTGTATTTAAAGCGTACTTTTGGGATGCAAACTCAAAATGTTATACATTTCAACTCTATATCTGGCATGGTACATGTGTCTTCTTTTTTTAAAGCCCGTAACTATGTGTGTGAGGTGCATACATTTGTTTCAGAGTAGATCACAGACAGATCAACATGACCACACACACACACATACATACGCACGCACACACACACACACACAAGATCACAGACATATCAACATGACCACACACACACACACAAGATCACAGACATATCAACATGACCACACACACACACACAAGATCACAGACATATCAACATGACCACACACACACACACAAGATCACAGACATATCAACATGACCACACACACACACACAAGATCACAGACATATCAACATGACCACACACACACACACAAGATCACAGACATATCAACATGACCACACACACACACACAAGATCACAGACATATCAACATGACCACACACACACACACAAGATCACAGACATATCAACATGACCACACACACACACACAAGATCACAGACATATCAACATGACCACACACACACACACACAAGATCACAGACATATCAACATGACCACACACACACACGATCACAGACATATCAACATGACCATATCAACATGACCACACACACACACACAAGATCACAGACATATCAACATGACCACACACACACAAGATCACAGACATATCAACATGACCACACACACACACGATCACAGACATATCAACATGACCACACACACACACAAGATCACAGACATATCAACATGACCACACACACACACACAAGATCACAGACAGATCAACATGACCACACACACACAAGATCACAGACATATCAACATGACCCCACACACACACACAAGATCACAGACATATCAACATGACCACACACTCACACAAGATCACAGACATATCAACATGACCACACACACACACACAAGATCACAGACATATCAACATGACCACACACACACACACAAGATCACAGACATATCAACATGACCACACACAGAACAACGTAATAAAAGCAGACTTGTCGATCAAAACAAACTAAGAAACTACTATATTAACTGAAATGTCCTTTTCACCTCAGCTAGACCTCATTCTGAGTAAAACCAGATTCAGTCAATGTGATTCACCTCAAACAATTAATCTTATTCAACATTTTCTGAGAAACCTGTGTTATGCCATTCAACTACTGTACAGAAACAGTATTTTGTGAATTATAAAAAACAGTCAGATTTCTAAGAAAACAGAATGAGTAAGTGCTCAAGTGATCTGTTAAAGTCGCATTGCACTCTAGTAAGCAGCCCGAATTACCTAAGATCACAATCTGTAATTGGTGTCTGTCTGACTGCATGCAATGTGTAGGTCTGTTACACACTGTGAGTACGTGTGAATGGATTTGCTTGTACATATACTGTTGGACTGTATACTTTCTAATAAAGGCTGGTGTCTATATTGAGAGGAAATCAATACCTTCTGTCCCTGTGTGTGTGTGTGTGTGTGTGTGTGTGTGTGTGTGTGTGTGTGTGTGTGTGTGTGTGTGTGTGTGTGCGTGCGTGCGTGCGTGCGTGCGTGCGTGCGTGCGTGCGTGCGTGTGTGTGTCAGAAATATCAATACCTTCTGTCCCTGTGTTAGTATTCCCTGCAGTGTTACAGACAGTGCTCCCTCCCACTCCCCCAGGAACTGTATGTGTGAATGTGTTCCTGTGTGTGTGTGTGTGTGTGTGTGTGTGTGTGTGTGTGTGTGTGTGTGTGTGTGTGTGTGTGTGTGTGTGTGTGTGTGTGTGTGTGTGTGTGTGTGTGTGTGTGTGTGTGTGTGTGTGTGTTTTCTCGCCCAATCTTATTAAGGATCCTGAGTGGCGCAGCGGTCTAAGACACTACATCGCAGGCATCACTACAGACCCAGGTTCGATCCTGGTGCGCACAGCCCTGTATACTGATGGTGGTGAGCACAGCCCTGTATACTGATGGTGGTGAGCACAGCCTTGTATACTGAAGGTGGTGAGCACAGCCTTGTATACTGATGGTGGTGAGCACAGCCCTGTATACTGATGGTGGTGAGCACAGCCTTGTATACTGATGGTGGTGAGCACAGCCCTGTATACTGATGGTGGTGAGCACAGCCTTGTATACTGATGGTGGTGAGCACAGCCCTGTATACTAATGGTGGTGAGCACAGCCCTGTATACTGATGGTGGTGAGCACAGCCCTGTATACTGATGGTGGTGAGCACAGCCTTGTATACTGATGGTGGTGAGCACAGCCTTGTATACTGATGGTGGTGAGCACAGCCCTGTATACTGATGGTGGTGAGCACAGCCTTGTATACTGATGGTGGTGAGCACAGCCCTGTATACTGATGGTGGTGAGCACAGCCTTGTATACTGATGGTGGTGAGCACAGCCCTGTATACTGATGATGGTGAGCACAGCCCTGTATACTGATGGTGGTGAGCACAGCCTTGTATACTGATGGTGGTGAGCACAGCCCTGTATACTGATGGTGGTGAGCACAGCCTTGTATACTGATGGTGGTGAGCACAGCCCTGTATACTGATGGTGGTGAGCACAGCCTTGTATACTGATGGTGGTGAGCACAGCCCTGTATACTGATGGTGGTGAGCACAGCCCTGTATACTGATGGTGGTGAGCACAGCCTTGTATACTGATGGTGGTGAGCACAGCCTTGTATACTGATTGTGGTGAGCACAGCCTTGTATACTGATGGTGGTGAGCACAGCCCTGTATACTGATGGTGGTGAGCACAGCCTTGTATACTGATGGTGGTGAGCACAGCCCTGTATACTGATGGTGGTGAGCACAACCTTGTATACTGATGGTGGTGAGCACAGCCCTGTATACTGATGGTGGTGAGCACAGCCTTGTATACTGATGGTGGTGAGCACAGCCCTGTATACTGATGATGGTGAGCACAGCCCTGTATACTGATGGTGGTGAGCACAGCCCTGTATACTGATGGTGGTGAGCACAGCCCTGTATACTGATGATGGTGAGCACAGCCCTGTATACTGATGGTGGTGAGCACAGCCCTGTATACTGATGGTGGTGAGCACAGCCTTGTATACTGATGGTGGTGAGCACAGCCCTGTATACTGATGGTGGTGAGCACAGCCTTGTATACTGATGGTGGTGAGCACAGCCCTGTATACTGATGATGGTGAGCACAGCCCTGTATACTGATGATGGTGAGCACAGCCCTGTATACTGATGATGGTGAGCACAGCCCTGTATACTGATGGTGGTGAGCACACACACAGAGGAAGACAGGGGTTTGAAAGAGGAAACTCAGCCCCGGCCCAAACAACGGAATGGGATGCCGGTCACATGCCTATGACACACACATACAGACAAACAAACACAGCTATGCAGACACACACAGAGACAGAGAGGCACACACTGCATTACAGGCTCGTATCAAATGAGTAAGAGACCGAATGAGGAAATGAGTGAGTCAGTGAATGGAAGCGAGAAAAGAGAACGAAAAGGGAGAGAATTAGTGACAAGCGAGACTGCAAGAGAGGAGAGGGGCAGCTACTAGCTAGCTTCTCTTGAGGTCTGCATATGCATTAGCTATTCCAATAAGCCAGTGATATGGAAGTGTGTGTAATATTGGAGCAGCAGTTAGCTGAGTACAGGCCCTGGGGCATGGCTTTAGACTCGGTCAGAAACACTCTCAACCATTTTAATTAGTCCACCAAAGCCAGTGTCATCGCTCGCTAACACTCTACACCCTCTCTCTCTCTCTCTCTCTCTCTCTCTCTCGCTCTCTCATAATCACTCTCTTCACTCGTTTTTCATACCTCATCTCCGTCCCTCCTGCATTCAGCTCAGTCCTGCTACGCTCCTATTAGGCGCTTTGTGCTTTTCAATTTGAATATATTTCCTGTTAGGACATTTGCACTGGATAAAGAAGAGAGTTTGGTTAGCTTGCTATTCTGCCTCAATGATTGCTCTCCTTATGTGTGAAGTAGAATTATAAAACCAATATGTTCCAAATGGGTGTGTTTTGTGTATTAAAGGGAGTCGTCTTCTCAACGAGGTGAAATATAAAGGTTACATGTGTCATTATTACTGTATGGCAAAGAGAAGTCTTATTGTAGCGATAAATGATAAGATTTTAAATAGGGCTTGCTACTAGACATAACACCCACACAGAGACACAGACACGTTAACACACACGTAAACGCTTATGCAAAAACATCTCATTATGCTACTGTGGGTCCTGAAAGAGTATGCCGGGAAACATATTTTCATAAGTAATAGGTGAGTGGTCACTGCAGAAACACACACACGTACGCACACACACAAGTACACGCACACAAACACACACAGGATGCCGCCAGTGCATAGAGGGGCAGTGAGTGATCTGCAGGGACCAGCAACAGCTGCCAGGCAGGAGTGTGTGTGTGTGTGTGTGTGTGTCTGCAGCCTTGCACAGTGATCACAGTGGGAGATCACTCTGGACTGAGCAAACACCTCAGCTGGCCAGAGCTGTGTGACGGCCCCTACGGACGTACACACACTCTCTCTCTCTCTCTCTCTCTCTCTCTCTCTCTCTCTCTCTCTCTCTCTCTCTCTCTCTCTCTCTCTCTCTCTCTCTCTCTCTCTCTCTCTCTCTCTCTCTCTCTCTCTCTCTCTCTCTCTCTCTCTCTCTCTCTCTCTCTCTCTCTCTCTCTCTCTCTCTCGCTCCCTCTACACTTGTTGTATTCGGTGCACGTGGCAAATACAATGTGATTTGATTTGATTTGATTTTGATCATATTTCTCTCTCTCTCTAAAACATCGTTGACCCACCCCTAGGAGAGAGGGTGAAGGGGGAAGATGGAGAGTTAAATGGGTTTCCTTGGATGCACAGTTGCACAGGGTAGAGGGGAAGGGGGAATGAGAGAGGGAGACAGGGAGGGAGAGAATGAGAAAGATCCCTCAGCGAGGATAAGGGCTATATAAAGCAGAGGGCTACAGGGGAGGACAGAAGAGGGGAGAGGTGGAGCAGATGATGAGGGTTTGAGTCACAGAGAACCTGCTGCTGTAAAAACACCCACCCTAGTCACACACACACACACACACACACACACAGTGGAGGCGTACTGTGCAGGCCAACCCCTGCCAGAATGTCTCTCACATCCTCCCTCTACCCCTCTCTTTCCATCTCTCCCTCCCCTCTCTCACTCTCTCTTTCTTCCTCTCTTGGGACTGGGAGAGGGGTTTTTTTTGCACTCAGAGTTATGTCTTTAATTGTATTCATCCGAGAAGGCCAATCGATAGAGGACATTTTAATACAAATTAATAACTATTACCTATCAACAATAAAAAATACTTTTCCGTTAGCACAGGCTGTGGGTGAGGAGAACAGAGGGGAGGGGAGGGGAGGGGAGGGGAGGGGAGGGGAGGGGAGGGGAGGGGAGGGGAGGGGAGGGGAGGGGAGGGGAGAAAGAGAGATATTTTTTTTCTATCACTTTGATAGAATATGACTAAACCCCCAACTGCCATCGAACAGAGTTGATCAATAATCTCTCTAAATTCACAGTGGCTTGCATACCCCTGGAGGGCACCCATTCAACCGTTGTAGGAACACTGGTCCAAACAAATGCATACGGCCTATCACATTAAAAAACAGAAGAAAGTAACCAGAAAATTAAGACATAAAACAACAAGACAAATTCACGGCCAACCCTTTGCTCCGTCTACTTAACAAACGCTTGCAGGTTGATTCATTAGTGCTACGTTCACTAGCCAGAGAGCAGTATTGATCCCATTCTGTTTCTTCAGAGAGTGAGAGAGACTGAAAGAAGATTGTTTCTGAGAATATATGGCTGTATTAGTACTAACCAAGCACAGTTACCTGGCACTTTAAATTGTGTCCCCATGCGACAGGCCTTGCTGTGAAAACCATACCTCACCGCCAAAAGAAATATTTACAGACCAAGAAGAACTACGTGTGCAGGAATGGAATATAAGTCAGTTAACCCCCGGGGTTGATATGTATGTATATAACACAATACACCATTCCAGTTTTTGTCTCAGCAATACATGTGCAAAGGCAGTTATGTACCAGTGTTAGTAAAGGTATTACAACACCATATCGCCACAGAGAGAGAGAGAGAGAGAGAGAGAGAGAGAGAGAGAGAGAGAGAGAGAGAGAGAGAGAAAATCAGTAAGACAAGAAAGGATGCCTTAGGCAAGAGTACAACCACACACACACAGATAGAGACACACACGCAGATAGAGACACACACACAGATAGAGACACACACACAGATAGAGACACACACACAGACAGAGACACACACACAGATAGAGACACACACACAGATAGAGACACACACACAGATAGAGACACACACACAGACAGAGACACACACACAGATAGAGACACACACACAGACAGAGACACACACACAGACAGAGACACACACACAGACAGAGACACACACACAGACAGAGACACACACACAGACAGAGACACACACACAGACAGAGACACACACACAGACAGAGACACACACACACAGACAGAGACACACACACAGACAGAGACACACACACACACAGACAGAGACACACACACAGACAGAGACACACACACACAGACAGAGACACACACACAGACAGAGACACACACAGAAAGAGCTACCCAACACACACATTAGGCATGACAGTCAGTAATGTCAGAGACCCTTTGCCAATGATACAAACACCACCCAGCAACACATACACACGGCCCCCAAACAAAAGTCAAGAATGTTATTTAACCCCCTAAATAAAACTGAGAAACAAGACAGGATCAAGATAGGATGTGTGTATGTGTTCATGTTCATGATAGCTGCTGTATTTGTGTGTTCGATGAGCTCCATTAGTGATTTGGAGAGTGGGCAGCCGTGGGTCTAAGTGCTGCACCACACATTCCCAAACCCCACCCTCCTGGGCACTTGGTGGGCACTGGACGCCCCAAAGCCCCCCTTGCAGGGGCCGACAGCGCCTCTCTCCACCCGCCCAAATTACCATTCTGCACTAATGACTTCAGCCTAAACAGCTCCAAGAAACTCAACAGCTATTAGTATGGGCATAGTTATCGGGAAATTATTTTTTATTTGCCATTAAAAGCCAGGATAAAATGGACATTTAGCCACAGAAAGAGGGGGGACAGCCAGGAGTCTAATTGTGAAATTAAGTACATGCCAAAGGTGCATCTTAATACTCAAAAGTGGCATCCACTCCTTGTCTCCTCTCTTCATCTGCACTGATTGGAAAGAACAAAGTAATAGGAAATGTCCAGGTGGCCTCTATTGCTTTCATCTATCCGGTCCTGTTCATTTCAGTGCAGATCAAGGAAGATAGATGAGGAAAGTAGACGAGGAAAGGAAAGCCACTCAGGCTATTGAGTTTTGTCCAAAGTCATGTTCGAACAGGAGTTCCCAAACTGTCGCTGACGCACATATTTCCAAGGAGGAAAGGGAATCTGGGAAATCTCCACGCCCTCTGTCTGTGTGTTTACTGTGTTCCTCCGGCTTTGTTTTCTTTCTCTCACTCTCTCTTTCCATCTCTCTCACTCCTGTCCCAAATCCCTTTTCCAAAAGCCCGGGGGGGGATGGGGGATGGGACGGAGGGATGTGCCGGGGCAGGAACAAAGGAGACAGGGATTTGGAGAGAGAACGAGAGAGAAGGAGAAATGGAAAAACTCATGCTGCAACCACTGCAGACAGGTAACATTAAAGAGCAGACATTCTATAAGGTTCGGAATGTTTCAGCTTCCAGAACAACCCTCGTCTACCAACATAGAGATAGACACAGAGTACAGACTTAAAAGGTCAAGGGTCACAGATAGTTCCACATATGACACTAGTCAGTCTGATTACTGCAGCGAAAGACACACACACACACACACACACACACACACACACACAGGCAAAAGCACAAGCACAAACACACTCTCACTCTCATTCTGAAACACACACACACACTCTTACACACACACTCGCATACACACTCACTCAGACAAGCACAGCTCTGTGTCAGACATAGACGAAGACATTGCAATTTCACGGCAGGCATCAGGGACACGGCTGGAAAGAATCTAGCCGAGTGTGAAAAGTTGAAGCATAAAGACTTGGACTGTCTCTCTCTTTGCTTTGGGCTATGTTCCGCTGGTCTGCAGCAACTTTAACCATGCACTGTTATAACACTCATTATAATTCATAACCACCAATATAGGCCATGCTATGAGATTTCCTCTCAGTCCATTATTACCTATGGTCAGAAATAAGACATTCAAAAGAAGGGATTCTGAATGGACGGGAATAAGGAGATATTAGGAATCAATGAGGAGGAGAGGGATGGAGGGAGAAGAGAGAGAGGGATGCAGGGAGAAGAGAGAGAGGGATGAGGGAGACGAGAGAGGGATGGAGGGAGAAGAGAGAGAGGGATGGAGGGAGAAGCGAGAGAGGGATGGAGGGTGAAGAGAGAGAGGGATGGAGGGAGACGAGAGAGAGGGATGGAGAGAGAAGAGAGAGAGGGATGTAGGGAGAAGAGAGAGAGGGATGGAGGGAGAAGAGAGAGAGGGATGGAGAGAAAAGAGAGAGAGGGATTGAGAGAGAAGAGAGAGAGGGATGGAGGGAGAACGGAGAGAGGGATGGAGAGAGAAGAGAGAGAGGGATGGAGGGAGAAGAGAGAGAGGGATGGAGGGAGACGAGAGAGAGGGATGGAGAGAGAGGGATGGAGGGAGAAGAGAGAGAGGGATGGAGGGAGAAGAGACAGAGGGATGGACGGAGAACAGAGAGAGGGATGGAGAGAGAAGAGAGAGAGGGATGGAGGGAGAAGAGAGAGAGGGATGGAGAGAGAGGGATGGAGGGAGAAGAGAGAGAGGGATGGAGGCAGAACAGAGAGACGGATGGAGAGAGAAGAGAGAGAGGGATGGAGGGAGAAGAGAGAGAGGGGTGGAGGGAGAAGAGAGAGAGGGATGGAGAGAGAGGGATGGAGGGAGAAGAGAGAGAGGGCTGGAGGGAGAAGAGAGAGAGGGATGAAGGGAGAAGAGAGAGAGGGATGGAGGGAGAAGAGAGAGAGGGATGGAGGGAGAAGAGAGAGAGGGATTGAGGGAGAAGAGAGAGGGATGAAGGGAGAAGAGAGAGAGGGATGGAGGGAGAAGAGAGAGAGGGCTGGAGGGAGAAGAGAGAGAAGGATGGAGGGAGAAGAGAGAGAGGGCTGGGCAGCAATACAAACACGAACGCCGAGCTCTCAGACTCTTCATGGAGCATGAATGGACATTCCTGCCAAAGGGAGTCTCGCTACGTTACCAATGCATCAACATTTCCCAATCTGGGATTCATGGAGAATGGAAATTCTGGGATATTTGAAGAGGTAAAAAGCTTAGTGGTTCTTTAACAGGAGGGGTTGAGTGGAGAGGGAGTGAGAGGGAGAAGTAAAGTACTGTTCTGAATAAGTGAGGGAGTGAGAGGGAGAAGTAAAGTACTGTTCTGAATAAGTGAGGGAGTGAGAGGGAGAAGGATGGAGGGGAGGACATTAGGAGTGGGGCAATGAAGGAGAGAGGGAGACAGAGGGGCCAAGGGCGAGAGCCTCAGTGTGTGTATGTGTGTGTGTGTGTTTGTGTGTTTGTGTGTGTGTGTGTGTGTGTGTGTGTGTGTGTGTGTGTGTGTGTGTGTGTGTGTGTGTGTGTGTGTGTGTGTGTGTGTGTGTGTGTGTGTGTGTGTGTGTGTGTGTGCGTTCGTGTGCGTGTGTGTGTGTGTATGTGTGTGTGTGTGTGTGTGTGTGTGTGTGTGTGTGTGTGTGTGTGTGTGTGTGTGTGTGTGTGTGTGTGTGTGTGTGTGTGTGTGTGTGACTCAGGCTGGCATGGAAAGCAGAGCAGTCGTAATCCAAGAGTCTAATGTTAACCATCAATAACCGTGGTGTAAGATGGATGCAGTGCTTGCAGGGCTAATTCTCTGTCCAGTCCCAGTCCTACTGATCACTTCATACTATTTATGTGTGTGTGTGTGGGGGGGGGGGGGGGGGGGTACTCTAATCCATAGTATCCCATAATGCATTAAGATGGCAGGCGTGGCACAGTGCTGGCTGCAACCAATACTCTCTATGAATCCATTGAGAGTGTATGTGTGTGTGTGTGTGTTGTGTCAGTTTGAAAACAGAAAAAATCAGCTTGTCTTCTCCTCCTTGACTCTTAATAGCTGCTATTAGTCCACAAGGCCATAAGCAGAATGCTGGTATGAATCACTTAGCAACATTTAAACTGTGAAGGCCAGTTTAAATGTTATTATAAGCCCACTAAATGTTCCTTTTAAAACCCTGACCTGCTTTACTTTACTTCTGTCTAAGACGGTTATAAAACCAGACACTCTAGAGGAGGAAGTCCCAGTCCCAGTCCCAGTCCCTGTCCCAGTCCCAGTCCCAGTCCCTGTCCCAGTCCCTGTCCCAGTCCCTGTGAGCTCCCTTCTCTTCTGTTGCTTCTCTGCAGCTGCCCAGTAAATCAGGTTTAAACATGGCAGACGTGTGCGTGTGTGCGTGTGTGCGTGCACCTGCTAACCCCTGACCAAAAATGTGTCCCTGCTGGCCAGCCTCCCTATGCAGTATGTCTGCCTATAGGAAGAACTGCCAGAGAGGGAGAGTGAGAAAGGGGGAAAGGAGGGTTCAAATTTGTTCTTTCCGTAAGGTCATGTCGGTTGAGGGAACATATCGCAGATGTTTATCTCAATGTTACACCCCAGAGTCGAACCAGAAAAACAGGACAGAACAGTACACTCTGACCTGAATTATATTAGTTATGTAGGCTGGGGGGGGGGGTTGCATATGTGGACATCTACTTTGTGCATGGCAAAAGTAAATCTTCCAACAATTGTTTACAGACAGATTATTTCACTTATATCACAATTCCAGTGGGTCAGAAGTTTACATACACTAAATTGACTGTGCCATTAAACTGCTTGGAAAGTTCCAGAAAATTATGTCATTGCTTTAGAAGCTTCTGATAGGCTAGTTGACATCATTTGAGTCAGTTGGAGGTGTACCTGTGGACGTATTTCAAGGCCTACCTTCACACTCAGTGCCTCTTTGCTTGACATCATGGGAAAATCAAAAGAAATCAGCCAAGACCTCAGAATAAAATGTAACTCCACAAGTCTGGTTCATCCTTGGGAGCAATTTCCAAACGCATGAAGGTAACACGTTCATCTGTACAAACAATAGTACGCAAGTATAAACACCATGGGACCACGCAGCCATCATACCGCTCAGGACTTTTTGGAGAAATGTCCTCTGATCTAATGAAACAAAAATAGAACTGTTTGGCCATAATGACCATTGTTATGTTTGGAGGAAAAAGGGGGAGGCTTGCAAGCCGAAGAACACCATCCCAACCGTGAAGCACGGGAGTGGCAGCATCATGTTGTGGGGGTGCTTTGCTGCAGGAGGGACTGGTGCACTTCACAAAATAGATGGCATCATGAGGAAGGAAAATGATGTGGATATATTGAAGCAACATCTCAAGACATCAGTCAGGAAGCTTGGTCGCAAATGGGTCTTCCAAATGGACAATGACCCCAAGCATACTTCCAAAGTTGTGGCAAAATGGCTTAAGGACAACAAAGTCAAGGTATTGGAGTGGCCATCACAAAGCCCTGACCTCAATCCTATAGAAAAATTTTGGGCAGAACTGAAAAAGGGTGTGCGAGCAAGGACGCCTACAAACCTGACTCAGTTACACCAGTTCTGTCAGGAGGAATGGGCCAAAATTTACCCAACTTATTGTGGGAAGCTTGTGGAAGGCTACGTGAAACGTTTGACCCAAGTTAAACAAGTTAAAGGCAATGCTACCAAGTACTAATTGAGTGTATGTAAACTTCTGACCCACTGGGAATGTGATGAAATAAATAAAAGCTGAAATAAATCATTCTCTCTACTATTGTTCTGACATTTCACATTATTGAAATTAAGTGGTGATCCTAACTGACCTAAGACAGGGAATATTTACTAGAATTAAATGTCAGGAATTGTGAAAAACTGAGTTCAAATGTATTTGGCTAAGGTATATGTAAACTTCCGACCTCAAATGTATATATCTGTGTAAGCATCTGTTCAATCGATCACTGAGTTCATATCACTAAAACAAGCTGTTTAGCATTTAGGGCTAGGCTACAGTTATTCATGCTCATATAATAATATTTCTTAACAAGCATGTCCATTAAGATTCAGTGGGTTTGGAGCAAGGTGCTCCAATTTAGGTTGCACTGGGTAAAAGCATATCATAATTCATAGGCCCTACTTCATAAACTTTCGTCTTATGTAATTTCGCTGTTGAAAGTATAGACACCTGAGTTGCCTAACCCATTCACAGGATTGGTTAACTATTGAAGTTTTGATGTACCGTGTTGCATTAACATTATTCAAAATACATTTCATCTTGATGTTCTGGTGCCATTAGGGTAGTGATTGGGGACTTATTTGTGGAGGAATGAAACTGTTTATCTGGGTGATTGGTGATGTTTTATATGTGCTTCCCATGACTGTGTTTTTCCATTGACTGTGTTTTTCCCATGACTGTGTTTTTCCATTGACTGTGTTTTTCCCATTACTGTGTTTTTCCATTTACTGTGTTTTTCCATTGACTGTGTTTTTCCCATGACTGTGTTTTTCTATTTTAATGCGTAGAATGTGTCTTTTATATTGTATTATATTTGTAAAAGAGACCGAGACCTATCTCTTCCCTCTCAAAATCAAGGTTAAATAAAAAATATACATATACAGTACGTGTTCATGTTTTTTACTACCATCTATTCACAGACAACTGATTGTACAAAACATTATGAACACCTGCTCTTTCCATGACACAGACTGACCAGGTGAATCCAGATGAAAGCTATTATCCCTTATTCATGTCACTTGTTAAATCCCCTTCAATCAGTGTAAATGAAGGGGAGGAGACTGGTTAAAGAAGGATTTTTTTGTCCTTGAGACAATTGAGACATGGATAGTATATGTGGGCCATTTAGAGTGTGTCAAGAACTGCAACTCTGCTGGGTGTTTCACACTCAAAAGTTTCATGTGTGTATCAAGAATGGTCCACCACCCAAAGGACATCCAGTCTGCTTGACACAACTGGAACGCATTGGACACCTTGTAGAGTCCATGACCAAACTAATTGAGGCTGTTCTGTGTAAAAGGTGGGGATAAAACTCAATATTAGGACAGGGTTCTTAATGTTTTGTACACGCAGTGTGTACAATTGACCGGCTTATCTATGAGACTTTTAGATGTAGTAATTGAATAGCCTGTCACTTAGAAGACTGAACTGACTCACATCAACACTGGTACGTGAGAGAGAGAGAGAGAGAGAGAGAGAGAGAGAGAGAGACAGAGAGCGAGAGAGAGAGAGAGAGAGAGAGAGAGAGAGAGAGAGAGAGAGAGAGAGAGAGAGAGAGAAAGAGAAAGAGAGACAGAGAGACAGAGAGCGAGAGAGAGAGAGAGAGAGAGAGAAAGAGAAAGAGAGGGAGAGAGAAGTAGAGAGAGAGAGAGTTCTAAAAAGGCTGTGGGTGTAACCTCCCACCTCTTCCCCTTCTCCATCTCTCAGCTACAGAGATAAGGAGTCAAACCCTATTGTCCTAAAATAACACAAAACTCTGACACACCACTCTCACCAACGTCCAGTGTACATTGTCCAGGCCCTGACCATCAAGGCTCTACAAATGGCTACTGGTAACAGAACCAAAATGACTTCTTTTCCCAGCTGATATCAGTAATAGCCTGGGTGTTCCTAGACACATACCTCAAACACCATTATTTCAAAAACACAAAACGAAGAAGCTGAACTTGTTCTTTCTCTCTCACACACACACGCAAACACACCAAACAAGCTCACACACACACGCACTCACATGTGTCAGATGAGATGGCACACCAATGGCCATAATAATTCACAGTTATACAGAGGAAATTTAGACTCCATATTTAGACAGGAGGAAACAAAATGCACACACCAACTCCGGAAAGGTGACTAAACACACACCAACTCCAGAAAGGTGACTAAACACACACCAACTCCAGAAAGGTGACTAAACACACACCAACTCCAGAAAGGTGACTAAACACATACCAACTCCAGAAAGGTGACTAAACACACACCAACTCCAGAAAGGTGACTAAACACACACCAACTCCAGAAAGGTGACTAAACACACACCAACTCCAGAAAGGTGACTAAACACACACCAACTCCAGAAAGGTGACTAAACACACACCAACTCCAGAAAGGTGACTAAACACACACCAACTCCGGAAAGGTGACTAAACACACACCAACTCCAGAAAGGTGACTAAACACACACCAACTCCAGAAAGGTGACTAAACACACACCAACTCCAGAAAGGTGACTAAACACACACCAACTCCAGAAAGGTGACTAAACACACACCAACTCCGGAAAGGTGACTAAACACACACACACACCAACTCCAGAAAGGTGACTACGAGACCAAAGAAGACAGACAGAAACGTCCCCCCTCAGTGACCATCGAGTCTCTCACTGCCTGTTTTCTGGCTTGCTATGATTGCTGGGGTGCAGGTGTGTGTGTACTATACTGGGCATGTTTAGCAGAAAAACAACAAGCAAAAGCAACGTATTGAAACCAAACCCAGAGGCAGCTCACACTGACCTAGCCTCACCGCAATACACTCCAATACTCTCTCTACAACGTCTTGTCCCTGCTACACAAACAGATGTGCATTATGATGAAGTAGGTGGTTTCAGTAGTAGTGGTGGAGTTAACCTTAGCTTAGCGGCAGATGTGGCGTCTGTGCTAGTGATGGTGCTAACATGGGCCCTAGCTTTAGCTCCAGAGCTTGTACCTTCTGGTGCTGGTCGTGGTTTGAGCGGAAAGCTCCTCTGTGGTGTGCTGGTGGCGGGTGGCGGGGGGCCGTGTTCAGCTAATTAACCCTGTTGATCTTAATGAGGGCTGTGGGGGAGCGGGGGGGGGGGGGGGGGGCACTCTGGACGCTGTGGTTGGCTAACCCTGTGTTGACAGATGATCACAGCCCAATCACAGGCCTTTTTACTGGCAGCCTGCTGTCCGACTTGGCAGAACGTGGTACCAAGGGGTCTGAGTGTGTGTGTGTGTGTGTGTGTGTGTGTGTGTGTGTGGTGTGTGTGTGTGTGTGTGTGTGTGTGTGTGTGTGTGTGTGTGTGTGTGTGTGTGTGCGTGTGCGTGTGCGTGTGTGTGTGTGTGCGTGTGCGTGTGCGTGTGCGTGCGTGTGCGTGTGCGTGCGTGCGTGCGTTCATGCAAGTACAAGTAATAAACATTGCTAGGTTTTATTGGCCTTTTGACATATACATAAAAAGACAATTCTGTCTAAACCATGAGTAGCATTACATGGTAAATCCTATTGAAAGGGCATACTCACTATTAACACCACTGTAGAGTTAATAGCTAAATGAGTAGCTTGTTATTCCATGCTACGTGTGTCTATGGTCTTATTATGAAGGATTTATTATGAAGGAAAAGCAAACGTACAAGAAAACCAACCAAATTAAACTCTAATCTTTACGCACAGAGAAACACCAGGACGTTTACCTCATCTGGAAAAGGCTGGTTTGGAGACAATGTTAAAGATTAAACCATCTCTGCGTTTCAGGAGATAAATAAATTAAGTTAGGAGGGAAACAGAAACAGAAACTCTGTCCTTCAAACCGGAGGGCAGGGGGTCACTGGAGAATACCCCGTCAGCCCTGCTCTCTCTCTCTGCCTGGTCAAGTAGAAAGGTGTATCTGTGTCGGGTAACAAGGGTATTTACTGCTACAAAGAGGCAAAGAGAACAACAACGCAGAGAGAGAGAGAGAGAGAAAGAAAGAGAGAGCGAGAGTGGAAACATGAGGAAAGCGCTGTGAAATCTCCAGTGGTCCAGTGGTCAGGGGGAAGCTGCCATGTGCAAAATCAGAGCAGTGTCTGAGAGCCGCATGAAACAAACACACACACACAGACACACACACAACTATGTCTTACTATACTTGTGAGGACTTTTTGTGGAACAGGCACACACACACGCACAGACACACACACGCACAGACACACACACGCACAGACACACACACGCACAGACACACACACGCACAGACACACACACGCACAGACACACTCACGCACAGACACACACACGCACAGACACACTCACGCACAGACACACACACGCACAGACACACACACGCAAAGACACACACACGCACAGACACACACACGCACAGACACACACACACGCACAGACACACACACACGCACAGACACACACACACGCACAGACACACACACGCACAGACACACACACACGCACAGACACACACACACGCACAGACACACTCACGCACAGACACACACACACGCACAGACACACTCACGCACAGACACACACACACGCACAGACACACACACGCACAGACACACACACGCACAGACACACACACGCACAGACACACACACGCACAGACACACACACGCACAGACACACACACACGCACAGACACACACACACGCACAGACACACTCACGCACAGACACACACACACGCACAGACACACTCACGCACAGACACACACACACGCACAGACACACACACGCACAGACACACACACACGCACAGACACACACACGCACAGACACACACACACGCACAGACACACTCACGCACAGACACACTCACGCACAGACACACACACGCACAGACACACACACACGCACAGACACACTCACGCACAGACACACTCACGCACAGACACACTCGCGCACAGACACACTCACGCACAGACACACACACGCACAGACACACTCACGCGCGCACAGACACACCTGACCCCATTAGCTGAACATTAGGTATCTACAAGGATCTCCCAAATTCATTTTACCCTCTGCCTAAATTCTCTCTCCCCTCTTTGCCTTCTCTCTTCATCATCATCATCATCATCTCCCTGTCCTCTCCCTCTGTCTGTCCCTCCTTTACTTCTCCTTCCCTGTTCTTCTTTTCTCACTCACTGACTCCTTTTCTCTCCCTGTCGCTCCTTCACCTTCTCTCCCTCCCTCCATCTCTGCTGTGGGAGTGGGAGGGTAGCACCCTAGGGGGGGAAGGGTAAAACTGCATTAGGGGATGACAGCACTCTCTATAAAGATGAACGGAGGCATCCATATTTTAAACCTAGTTTTAGGAGGAGACAGATATCAAGAGATTTCACTGGCACAGGATTAAGCATGCTAATTTAAATGCTTCTACAGATTATCAAAGGGGAAACATTTGTTATTCCATGATCATAGCTGGAAGGTTCAACTGCATGAATCAACAAATAGCCTTTGGGTTAGGGGTAAAGCGATTAATAGCCAGGGGTAGGGAAGTTACCCTGCTTCCCACTCCCCTGCTGACAGGACACCCCAGGGCAAGAGATTGTGTGTGTGTGTGTTTGCGTGTGTGTGTGCACGTGCTTGCGTGTGTGTGTGTTTGCGTGTGTGTGCACGTGCTTGCGTGTGTGTGTGTGTGTGTGTGTACGTGCTTGCGTGTTTGTGTGTGTGTGTGTGTGTGTGTGTGTGTGTGTGTGTGTGTGTGTGTGTGTGTGTGTGTGTGTGTGTGTGTGTGTGTACGTGCTTGCGTGTGTGTGTGTGTGTGTGTGTGTGTGTGTGTGTGTGTGTGTGTGTGTGTGTGTGTGTGTGTGTGTGTGTGTGTGTGTGTGTGTGTGTGTGTGTGTGTACGCATGCATGTGGTTCTAAACTTGCTGTACCTCTAAACCTGCTGTCACTCTAAACCTGCTGTCTCTCTAAACCTGCTGTCTCTCTAAACCTGCTGTCTCTCTAAACCTGCTGTCTCTCTAAACCTGTTGTCTCTCTAAACCTGCTGTCTCTCTAAACCTGTTGTCTCTCTAAACCTGCTGTCTCTCTAAACCTGCTGTCTCCATTTCTCAAGCCTGACGAGGCTGGTCATAGTGTCCAGATCACATTTCATATAAAGACTGTGCATCCTTCATAACATGTACACATATCACATGCCCTCTCAAATGACACGGCCCACATGCCCTCTCACATAAACACCAATACACACACACACACACACACCCGCCCACCCGAGGGTACACACACACACACACACACACACACACACACTGCCTGACCTCTAATGTACTGTATTGCACACATACCAACATGACCAACGTGACCTACACACCAAAAAGAAAGCAGAAAGACAGCCCCTCCCACCACCACACCCAACTAGACCGACAGAGCATGAAACATACCCCAACCATACACAGCAGCATGGGGGCAGCCTTGACCTTATGAAACCCTTTTGAAATAACTGGACTTGTGTAAGGACTGACCTGAAGGGTCAGGTTGAACTCTATACTTTATCGACTGAGAGGGGGTATGTCTAGCTGTACCACCCCAATACCACACACAGAGATAAAGAACTCCTGTTGTCTGCCCTCCACATACATGGAAATGGTGAGCAAACGCACACACATAACTCCTCCCACCTCCTCTGCCTCCTTCTACAACTACCTTTTTGTATTGTATTTCAACACATTTCGCTCCCTTGATAATCCCTGGTCTCTTTAACTTTCTCTCCCTCCCTCCCACCCTCCCTAAACTGGTTCTGGGCATAGAAGGCTGCATGGCCAGTTAACCGGTCTAAACTGGTTCTGGGCATAGAAGGCTGCATGGCCAGTTAACCGGTCTAAACTGGTTCTGGGCATAGAAGGCTGCATGGCCAGTTAACCGGTCTAAACTGGTTCCTGGCATAGAAGACTGCATGGCCAGTTAACTGGTCTAAACTGGTTCTCGGCATAGAAGGCTGCATGGCCAGTTAACCGGTCTAAACTGGTTCCTGGCATAGAAGACTGCATGGCCAGTTAACTGGTCTAAACTGGTTCTCGGCATAGAAGGCTGCATGGCCAGTTAACCGGTCTAAACTGGTTCTGGGCATAGAAGGCTGCATGGCTAGTTAACCAGTCTAAACTGGTTCTGGGCATAGAAGGCTGCATGGCTAGTTAACCAGTCTAAACTGGTTCTGGGCATAGAAGGCTGCATGGCTAGTTAACCAGTCTAAACTGGTTCTGGGCATAGAAGGCTGCATGGCTAGTTAACCAGTCTAAACTGGTTCTGGGCATAGAAGGCTGCATGGCTAGTTAACCGGTCTAAACTGGTTCTGGGCATAGAAGGGTGGTGGTGGGGTGAAGGAAGAGAGCACAGAGGAGCAGTGCTGTTTTTGCCTTTTGCCAAAACGGAACCTGGAAGCATTTGATGTATAGTCAGGTACAGTCAAGGAAAATGAGGGAGGGAGAGAAAAATAGAAGAGGTTGAAGGAGTAAGAGAAAACAAGGAGATAAAGGACTAGAGGGGGAGAGAGAGGGAGGGCAGCCCCAGCGCCAGCACACGGCAGTGACACCCGTCTCATCAAACAGTTGACTCTTTGCCAAGTTCATCGATCTACAGGATTGTGTCCCGTCCTCTGGACGCTTGAGCTAACGTGCGCTAATGTGATTAGCATGACGTTGTAAGTAACAAGAACATTTCCAAGGACATAGACATATCTTATATGGGCAGAAAGCTTACATTATTTTTAATCCAACTGCACTGTCCAATTTACAGTAGCTATTACAGTGAAAGAATACCATGCTATTGTTTGAGGAGAGTGCACAGTTCTGTACTTGAAAATGTATCAATAAACCAATAGGCAGATTTGGGCAGACTTGATACAACATTTTGAACAGTAGCGCAATGGTTCATTGGATATGGCTAAAACTTTGCACATACACTGCTGTCATCTAGTGGCCAAAATCTAAATTGCTTCTGGACTCCTATGTAATATTATTTCCTTTCTCTTGCATTTCCAAAATGTGACAACATTTTTTATAAAATTACCAGATCTATTGTGTTATGTTCTCCTACATTACTTTCACATTTCCACAAACTTCAAAGTGTTTCCTTTCAAATGATATCAATAATATGCATATCCTTGCTTCAGGTCCTGAGCTACAGGCAGTTAGATTTGGGTATGTTATTTTAGGCGAAATTTTAAAAAAAGGGTCTGATCTTTAAGAGGACAACCACCATCAGGCCTTACCCCATACCCCCTACCCCTCTCTCCCTATCTCCCCCTCCCTAACCACCATCAGGCCTTACCCCATACCCCCTACCCCTCTCTCCCTATCTCCCCCTCCCTAACCACCATCAGGCCTTACCCCATACCCCCTACCCCTCTCTCCCTATCTCC